>CALNHX010007518.1:0-73025 GCA_940337035.1 Agriotes lineatus | reverse complement strand
TACATATTATATAACGGGTGTTCATAAACAGTCGTCATCCCAGTAGGTTTTGACTTCAGAAACGTATGTCTATTAAAATTGAGAAAAAATTCGCTATGACAGAATGACAGTACTCAATGACGTTTCATTGTGTTGCACGAATTAATCAAAGACATAACATTTTGTTTTTCAAAGCAACTGGGATGACGACTGTTTATGAACACCCGTTATCTACCTCGCGCGAAACCGCTACAATTTCATACAATATATACAGGGTGAGCACCTTAAAAATAAAATGTTGTTTATTTTTGGGTTAATTTTGAAATAGAAGGAAGTAATACTTTCACATAGATCAGGCTTTACATTTGTCGAAAAATAGACTCAACCGATACAGGATAATGTCACAAAAGAGTAAAAAACGTTTCAACAACAAGCCCGTTCTGTTCAAGAGAGGCGAGCGCCGCACTTATTCCTATAAGGCTTGATGGCGCAGTTGGAATTTCGCTGCAGTTACATCCGCTGCGGAGATGCGGTTACGATCGCTATGCAGGTGGGGCGAGTTCAAACCCCAGCAGGGTACATTTTTTTTAATTTGCAAATTGATCTAATTCGGGAGAGGGAAGTTCTGGGTAAAGCCTTTTACAGATTTTTTTTTCTATATTTTCTTTGGCGAGATAAGCTCATGAAAGGTATTTTCGGCATCATACGACCAGTTTTACATGTGACTGACGGTCAGCCCGGCTGATCATAGAGTGGTGGGCAAAAGTATGGAAACACCTATATGTCTTCTATACTCTTGAAAGTATTCCTATCAAATTCGTTATTCTGACGAAAATGGAGGTATCCAAAATTGTAATATGACTTCACATAACTTACAATTTTTAAATGTAGCATGCTGTAAGTATATGCTTCGTTATTCGGATAGAGAATTTGATTGTGAATTCAAAACTATCTAGTTTTGTACATTTATCGAGCTTTTTCATTATTACATATTTCAATATCTATGGATATTTATCAAATAATGCAATTTAAAGTTTCTGCAATTAGGTTGCGTTCAAAATGGCTTTGACTCATTTAATTTTGTTGTTATTCTCCCGATTTAAGTTTTTAATGCAGAGTACCTAATAATTTTTTTTTTTAAATATTTTGATAGAAAAGCTCAATAAATGTATAAAACTGTATGTTTTTGAATTCGCAAGAAAATTATTTATCTGAATACTGAAAAACATATAGTGTTCTATTTAAAGAAAATTAAGTTATGTGCAATTTCCGATTAAACCGGAAGTCATATTTCAATAGAATACTCCCATTTTACTTAGAATAACGAATATTATACATACACTACTTTTTTTAGGAATCGCTTCAAGATTACAGGAGATTTATAGGCGTTTCCATATTTTTGCCCATCACTGGAAATATGTCGCAGGCTAATTACAAATTCAATCGTTTTGTAAAACGCCTAATCGTTCTAAATGACTTTGTACAGGGTGGAAAAATTTAGATCTGAAAAAATAATCCCTCCTTCTCGATCTCTTTTTTCGAGAAAAACTAAATAGTGAAATCTGAAATCATCTTTTGTTTTCCAGTGATAAGCAAAAGTTCGATTTTTGAATTTTCGTTCTATGGCTATATCCCGCTTATTTATGAAAATAGAAAAAAGTAATATCTACGTTCTTAGGGTACTTTTTTATAAGAATGCAGTGAGCAGTCAATTTTTCAAAAATATTTTCGAAATTCGAGTTATAGCATAAAGTTGTATTTTTTATGTGGAAGTCATAGTTGGGTCTGAAATCAAAAGAAAGATTTTTTTCCCATTCCAATGATACATATCATGTAGGGTCTAATTATTTATGTTCACTACAGTATAGCAAAAACTCGCAATTTTCAAAGTAGTTTTTAATATTTCATGGTGGTAGGCATGTGTTATTTATAATATACCTGATTAAACAAAGTATATGTCATTACTTTGTTACAATACTGGATATTTAATAGACAGAATTAATAAGTCTGATTATTCATTATAATATTTATAATTTTCAAAGTCAGGTTTTCATATTCCAGCCATACAGACACAAAGGATTGCATGTATTATTAGTCAAGAACGTGATGCACAAAAAATACTCCAAACTACCAAACAAAAGTTTCAACCTCTGTTTTGGGTCAGAATGTCTTGGTTGAAGTTCCTAAAATCGACAGGGGAGAGGGGACCACTGTTCCTGTAACTCAAGCAAACTCAGTGTCATACAAATAAGTGTTATTTTTTAAGGCTTCCTTTTAGTAAGTCCGTGGAACGCTATAAATTGGCCAATTTGGAATACCACCTTGTAACTGCATTTGGAAAAGTACCAATTTTATAACAACACAATTAAATCTTTCTTTACCGCGGTAAATGGACAAAAATGTCAAATTTGAAATTAGAAAGAGAGAGGCATCTATAAAAAAGCGAAAATATTAAATATGAACCTAAATATAATTTTTAAAATATTTTTCTTCTTTTAGAGCGGTGTAAATAATTGATGTTACCATATATACATATCGAACTTGTTGTAGAGTTGCTTTGTTTTGAAGTAATTAGTATTTTGTTAGAAAAAAATTGTAAAATATTTTATCAAAATTTAACGAAAATAGGCAACACACATAACAGTCGTAGAATCCAAACGACCCAAACGGATTAGTGTAAGTCGTCATAATACCTTATCCCAAAGCTATTAGCGCAGGTAAAAATGTATATTTACAATTGAAATGGTATTTTACTTGAGTTCTGAATTACAAAGGGAAACTGAGCGTTTAGGTACTGTTTTATATTTCAACAATATTATATAGGTACGTTTCTTTTGAGGTTGGAGTCATTAATTAGAATTAAAAACCACACGTTTATTTCAAAGTTTTTACTTCCTCTTCAAATGAATCATATTATTTACAAAGTTTGACGAAACATAATTGTAAATAATCCAAGTTTTAAAATAATAATACAAAATAATAATAATAATAATAATAAAACAGAAAAATACACTCCATTATCAATAGTTTTGCGTTTTTGACACGTCATGTTTACAATCTCGCAACAACAGCGAGAAACAATAATAAATAATAATAATAATTATAATAATAATAATTAATTAAAATTATATTAAGAATAATTATGTTGTGTACCTACTATATACTACAAGTTCTTATTATACCTCTTTTATTGGCAACTGTCTAGGATATCTCGGATCTATAATCTCGGGAAGCAATGACGACAAATAAAAGTTTTTCAGTTTTGGTAGCATTTCTTCATTCCAAAAAGAAGCATCAATTTTAATAAATTCCACTGAAATTCCACGAGGAGTCCAAACTTTTCTCTCTTAGTTATATTTAATTGTCCCTAAATTTGATACATATAATTGTCTTTTTGTTTTAATTTTAACTTTTCTTCATGTATTTCACAAAATTTAATACACTTATTTACTACAGCTTCTTCAGGGGTAAACATTCGCGCACTATAGGGACATTTCACCTCTATAATGGCATCGTCATTTATTAATCCATCAGGTAAAGCCCCAAGGTATGGATGCAAATCATACACAAACAAACTGCATTCACTGACGCTTAATTTTGTTATTTCTTCAAATTGTTCAATGGCTTGATGCTCATTATCGCTTCCATAACGTGTAGCAATACTTCCAGAAAATTGTTGGTACAACATATTTTTCACAGTGTTGGCACAGGATGTCAACTGGCGCATTTTACAAATTCTACCAAAGTTCGAAGCTGTGAGCAGTTTCCGTCGTCCTTGAAGCCATTGATGGTTTTTGCTCTGTCCAACAATGCCCAATAAGATTTCTTTTCTGTTAATAGTTAAATCGTGTAAAAACGAGACATGTTATGAAACTCAGCCTTCGGCTTCGTTTCATAATTTTCATGTCTCGTGCATAAACGTCAACTCTTAGCACTTGTTGCATAAATAGCTATTATATGCCAAAAAAGAGCGTTCTAACTCAAGAAACACAGGAGCTACATTGGGTTCAATAATTCGCCACCAATGCAAATTTGCACCTTTAGGGGTTGATTAGGGAAAAATCTTGAAATACGTTTCAAACATTTCTATTGGCAACCTTTGCAAGCAAACACCAAGTCGATGTTTTATCGGGACTAAAAGATATTGAGAAATTTATGAAAACGCGGATTACCTATTTTCACCCATTATGGATGAAATTTCGAAAAAATGTTCTTACCCATTTCATTCTGATATGGACCTACAGCGAAAAAATGAATAATTTTAACCCAGATCGGCCTCCGTTTTTCCATCGGCCTTCGTTTCCAAATCGGCCTCCGTTTCTCCATCGGCCTCTGTTTCCAGATCGGCCTCCGTTTCTACATCGGCCTCCGTTTTCAGATCGGCCTCCTTTTCTCCATCGGCCTCCATTTCCAAATCGGCCTCCGTTTCTCCATCGGCCTCGGGTTTCCAAATCGTCCTCCGTTTTCCCATCCGCCTCCGTTTCCAGATCGGCCTCCGTTTCCAGATCGGCCTCCGTTTCTCCATCGGCCTTCGTTTTCAGATCGGCCTTCGTTTTTCTATCGACCTCCGTGTCTCCATCGGCCTCCGTTTCCAGATCGACATCCGTTTCTCCATCGGCCTCCCTTTCCAAATCCGCCTCCGTTTCCCCATCGGCCTCCGTTTCCAGATCGGATTCCGTTTCCAGATTGGCCTCTGTTTCTCCATCGGCCTCCGTTTTCAGATCGGCTTCCGTTTCTCAATCGGCCTCCGTTTCTTCATCGGCTTCCGTTTCTCTATCGGCCTCCGTTTCCAGATCGCCGCTCCGTTTCCAGATCGGCCTCCGCTTCTCCTTTGGCTTCCGTTTTCAGGTCGGCCTCCGTTTCTCCATCGGCCTCCGTTTCCAAATCGGCCTCCGTCTAACCATCGGCGTCCTTTTCCAGATCGGCCTCCGTTTCCAATTCGTCCTCCGTTTCTCCATCGGCCACCGTTTTCAGGTCGACCTCCGTTTTCAGATCGGCCTCCGCTTCTTCATCGGTCTCCGTTTTCAGGTCGGCCTCCGTTTCCCCATCGGCCTCCGTTTCCAGATCGGCTTCCGTTTCTCCATCGGCCTCCGTTTTCAGATCGGCCTTAGCTTCTCTATCGCCTTCCGTTTCCAAATCGGCCTCCGTTTCTCTATGGGCCTCCGTTTCCAGATCTGCCCCCGTTTCTCCATCGGCTTCCGATTTCATAACGGCCTCTGTTTCTCCATCGGCCTCCGTTTCCAGATCGGCCTCCGTTTCTCCATCGGCCTCCGTTTCCATAACGGCCTCTGTTTCTCCATCGGCCTCCGTTTTCATAACGGCCTCCGTTTCTCTATGGGCCTCCGTTTCCAGATCGGCCCCCGTTTCTCCATTGGCCTCCGTTTCAGTAACGGCCTCCGTTTCTCCATCGGTCTCCGTTTCCACATCGGCCTCCGTTTCTCTATCGGCCTCCGTTTCCAGATCGGCCTACGTTTCTCCATCGGCCTCCGTTTTATGATCTCCCTCCGTTTCTCCATCGGCCTCCGCTTCCAGATCGGCCTCCGTTTCTTAATCGGCCTCCGTTTTCAGATCGGCCTCCGTTCCTCCATCGGCCTCCGTTTCCAAATCGGCATCCGTTTCTCCATCGGCCTCCCTTTCCAAATCGGCCTCCGTTTCCCCATCGGCCTCCGTTTCCAGATCGGATTCCGTTTCCAGATTGGCCTCCGTTTCCAGATCGGCCTCCGTTTCTCCATCTGCCTCCGTTTCCAGATCGGTCTCCGTTTCTCTTTGGCCTCCGTTTCCAGATGGGCCTCCGCTTCTCCATCGGCTACCGTTTTCAGATCGGATTCCGTTTTCAGATCGGCCTCCGTTTCTCCAACGGCCTCCGTTTCTAGATCGGCCTCCGTTTCTTTATCGGTCTCCGTTTCCAGAGCGGTCTCCGTTTCTCTATCGGCTTCCGTTTCCAGATCGGCCTCCGCTTCTCCATCGCCTTCCGTTTTCAGATCGGCCTCCGTTTCTCCAACGGCCTCCGTTTCTAGATCGGCCTCCGTTTCTTTATCGGCCTCCGTTTCCATAACGGCCTCCGTTTCTCTATGGGCCTCCGTTTCCAGATCGGCCCCCGTTTCTCCATCCTCCTCCGTTTCCATAACGGCCTCCGTTTCTCCATCGGCATCCGTTTCCAGATCGGTCTCCGTTTATCCATCGGCTTCGGTTTCCAGATCGGCCTCCGTTTCTCCATCGGCCTCCGTTTCTATAACGGCCTCCGTTTCTCTATGGGCCTCCGTTTCCAGATCGGCCCACGTTTCTCCATCCTCCTTCGTTTCCAAAACGGCCTCCGTTTCTCCATCGGCCTCCGTTTCCAGATCGGCCTCCGTGTCCTTATCGGCCTCCGTTTCTCCATCGGCCTCCGGTTTCAGATCGGCCTCCGCTTTTCCATCGGCCTCCGCTTCCAGATCGGCATCAATTTCACCATGGGCCTCCGTTTTTTCATCGGCCTCCGGTTCCAGATCGGCCTCCGCTTCTCCATCGGCCTCCGCTTCCAGATCGGACTCCCTTTCTCTATCGGCCTCCGTTTTTCCATGGGCCTCCGTTTTCAGATCGGCCTCCGTTTTTCTATTGGCCTCCGTTTTCAGGTGAGCCTCCGATCTTCCATCGGCCTGCGTGTCCTTATCGGCCTTCGCTACTCCATCGGCCTCCGCTTCTCCATCGGCCTCCGTTTCCCCATCAGCCTCCGTTTTCAAATCGGCCTGCTTTTACAGATCGGCCTCCGTTTCTCCATCGGCCTCCGTTTCTTCATCGGCCTTCGCTTCCAGATCGGCCTCCGTTTCCATATCGGCCTCCGTTTCTCTATCGGCCTCCGTTTCTCCATCGGCCTCCGTTTTCAGATTGGCCTCCGTTTCCATATCGGCCTCCGTTTCTCTATCGGCCTCCGTTTCCATAACGGCCTCCGTTTCTCTATCGGCTCCGTTTCCAGATCGGCCCCTCGTTTCTCCATCGGCTTCCGTTCTTCTGCATCGGCCTCCGTTTCCAGATCGGCCTCCGTTTCTCTATCAGCCTCCGTTTCCAGATTGGCCTCTGTTTCTCTATCGGCCTCCGTTTTCATATCAGCCTTCGTTTCCTTATCGGCCTCCGTTTCCATATCGGCCTCCGTTTCTCTATCGGCCTCCGTTTCCATAACGGCCTCCGTTTCTCTATCGGCCTCCGTTTCTGCATCGGCCTCCGTTTCCAGATCGGCCTCCGTTCTCTATCAGCCTCCGTTTCCAGATTGCCTCTGTTTCTCTATCGGCCTCCGTTTTCATATCAGCCTTCGTTTCCTTATCGGCCTCCGTTTCCAGATCGGCGTCCGTATCCAGATGGACCTACGTCTCTCCATCGGCCTCCGCTTCCAGATCGGCCTTCGTTTCTCTATCAGCCTCCGTTTCCAGATTGGCCTCCGTTTCTCTATCGGCCTCCGTTTCCATATCAGCCTTCGTTTCCTTATCGGCCTCCGTTTCCAGATCGGCCCCCGTTTCCAGATGGGCCTACGTCTCTCCATCGGCCTCCGTTTCCAGATCGGCCTCCGTTTTCGGATGGGCCTACGTCTCTCCATCGGCCTCTGTTTCCAGATCGGCCCCGTTTCTCTATCAGCCTCCGTTTACAGATTGGCCTCCGTTTCTCTATCGGCCTCCGTTTCCATATCAGCCTTCGTTTCCTTATCGGCCTCCGTTTCCAGATCGGCCTCCGCTTCCAGATGGGCCTACGTCTCTCCATCGGCCTCCGTTTCCAGATCGGCCTCCGTTTTCGGATGGGCCTACGTCTCTCCATCGGCCTCCGTTTTCAGATCGGCCTCCGTTTCTCTATTGGCCGCTGTTTTCAGGTGAGCCTCCGATCCTCCATCGGCCTCCGTGTCCTTATCGGCCTTCGCTACTCCATCGGCCTCCGGTTTCAGATCGGCCTCCGTTTCCAGATCGGCCTCCGTTTTCAGATCGGCCTCCGTTTTTCTATCGACCTGCGTGTCTCCATCGGCTCCGTTTCCAGATCGGCTTCCGTTTCCAATTCGGCCTCCGTTTCTCCATCGGCCTCCGTTTCCAGATCGGCCTCCGTTTCCAGATCGGCATCCGCGTCTCCATCGGCCTCCGTTTTCAGATCGGCCTTAGTTTCTCTATCGGCCTCCGTTTCTCTATTGGCCTCCGTTTCTCTATTGGCCTCCGTTTCCAGGTCGGCCCCCGTTTTTCCATCGGCCTCTGTTTCCATAACGGCCTTCGTTTCTCTATGGGCCTCCGTTTCCAGATCGGCCCCCGCTTCTCCATCGGCCTCCGTTTGCATAACGGCCTCTGTTTCTCCATCGGCCTCGGTTTCCAAATCGGCCTCCATTTCCAAATCGGCCTCCGTTTCTCTATGGGCCTCCGTTTCCAGGTCGGCCCCCGTTTCTCAATCGGCCTCCGGTTCCATAACGGAATCCGTTTCTCTATAGGCCTCCGTTTCCAGATCGGTACGCGTTTCTCCATCGGCCTCCGTTTTCAGATCGGCCTCCGTTTTTCTACCGGCCTCCGTTTCCAAATCCGCATCCGTTTCTCCATCGGCCTCCCTTTCCAAATCCGCCTCCGTTTCCCCATCGGCCTCCGTTTCCAGATCGGATTCCGTTTCCAGATTGGCCTCTGTTTCTCCATCGGCATCCGTTTTCAGATCGGCCTCCGTTTCTCAATCGGCCTCCGTTTCTTCATCGGCTTCCGTTTCTCTATCGGCCTCCGTTTCCAGATCGGCCACCAATTCTCCATCGTCCTCCGTTTCCAAATCGGCCTCCGCTTCTCCTTTGGCTTCCGTTTTCAGGTCGGGCTCCGTTTCTCCATCGGCCTCCGTTTCCAAATCGGCCTCCGTCTCCCCATCGGCGTCCTTTTCCAGATCGGCCTCCGTTTCCAATTCGTCCTCCGTGTCTCCATCAACCACCGTTTTCAGGTCGACCTCCGTTTTCAGATCGGCCTCCGCTTCTTCATCGGTCTCCGTTTTCAGGTCGGCCTCCGTTTCCCCATCGGCCTCCGTTTCCAGATCGGCTTCCGTTTCTCCATCGGCCTGCGTTTACAGATCGGCCTTAGCTTCTCTATCGGCTTCCGTTTCCAAATCGGCCTCCGTTTCTCTATGGGCCTCCGTTTCCAGATCGGCCCCCGTTTCTCCATCGGCTTCCGATTCCATAACGGCCTCTGTTTCTCCATCGGCCTCCGTTTCCAGATCGGCCTCCGTTTCTCCATCGGCCTCCTTTTCCATAACGGCCTCTGTTTCTCCATCGGCCTCCGTTTTCATAACGGCCTTCGTTT
Source organism: Agriotes lineatus (assembly GCA_940337035.1). Lineage (NCBI taxonomy): Eukaryota > Metazoa > Arthropoda > Insecta > Coleoptera > Elateridae > Agriotes > Agriotes lineatus. The sequence goes on along the minus strand of CALNHX010007518.1, from coordinate 63,777 downwards.
CTCTATGGGCCTCCGTTTCCAGATCGGCCCCCGTTTGTCCATTGGCCTCCGTTTCAGTAACGGCCTCCGTTTCTCCATCGGTCTCCGTTTCCATATCGGCCTCCGTTTCTCTATCGGCCTCCGTTTCCAGATCGGCCCCCGTTTGTCCATTGGCCTCCGTTTCAGTAACGGCCTCCGTTTCTCCATCGGTCTCCGTTTCCATATCGGCCTCCGTTTCTCTATCGGCCTCCGTTTCCAGATCGGCCTCCGTTTTTCTAATGGCCTCCGTTTCCAGATCGGTACCCGTTTCTCCATCGGCCTCCGTTTTCAGATCGGCCTCCGTTTTTCTACCGGCCTCCGTTTCCAAATCGGCATCCGTTTCTCCATCGGCCTTTCTTTCCAAATCCGCCTCCGTTTCCCCATCGGCCTCCGTTTCCAGATCGGATTCCGTTTCCAGATTGGCCTCTGTTTCTCCATCGGCCTCCGTTTTCAGATCGGCCTCCGTTTCTCAATCGGCCTCCGTTTCTTCATCGGCTTCCGTTTCTCTATCGGCCTCCGTTTCCAGATCGGCCACCAATTCTCCATCGGCCTCCGTTTCCAAATCGGCCTCCGCTTCTCCTTTGGCTTCCGTTTTCAGGTCGGGCTCCGTTTCTCCATCGGCCTCCGTTTCCAAATCGGCCTCCGTCTCCCCATCGGCGTCCTTTTCCAGATCGGCCTCCGTTTCCAATTCGTCCTCCGTTTCTCCATCAACCACCGTTTTCAGGTCGACCTCCGTTTTCAGATCGGCCTCCGCTTCTTCATCGGTCTCCGTTTTCAAGTCGGCCTCCGTTTCCCCATCGGCCTCCGTTTCCAGATCGGCTTCCGTTTCTCCATCGGCCTCCGTTTTCAGATCGGCCTTAGCTTCTCTATCGGCTTCCGTTTCCAAATCGGCCTCCGTTTCTCTATGGGCCTCCGTTTCCAAATCGGCCCCCGTTTCTCCATCGGCTTCCGATTCCATAACGGCCTCTGTTTCTCCATCGGCCTCCGTTTCCAGATCGGCCTCCGTTTCTCCATCGGCCTCCGTTTCCATAACGGCCTCTGTTTCTCCATCGGCCTCCGTTTTCATAACGGCCTCCGTTTCTCTATGGGCCTCCGTTTCCAGATCGGCCCCCGTTTGTCCATTGGCCTCCGTTTCAGTAACGGCCTCCGTTTCTCTATCGGTCTCCGTTTCCATATCGGCCTCCGTTTCTCTATCGGCCTCCGTTTCCAGATCGGCCTACGTTTCTCCATCGGCCTCCGTTTTATGATCTCCCTCCGTTTCTCCATCGGCCTCCGCTTCCAGATCGGCCTCCGTTTCTTAATCGGCCTCCGTTTTCAGATCGGCCTCCGTTTCTCCATCGGCCTCCGTTTCCAAATCGGCATCCGTTTCTCCATCGGCCTCCCTTTCCAAATCGGCCTCCGTTTCCCCATCGGCCTCCGTTTCCAGATCGGATTCCGTTTCCAGATTGGCCTCCGTTTCCAGATCGGTCTCCGTTTCTTTTTGGCCTCCGTTTCCAGATGGGCCTCCGCTTCTCAATCGGCTACCGTTTTCAGATCGGATTCCGTTTTCAGATCGGCCTCCGTTTCTCCATCGGCCTCCATTTCTAGATCGGCCTCCGTTTCTTTATCGGTCTCCGTTTCCAGATCGGTCTCCGTTTCCAATTCGTCCTCCGTTTCTCCATCGGCCACCGTTTTCAGGTCGACCTCCGTTTTCAGATCGGCCTCCGCTTCTTCATCGGTCTCCGTTTTCAGGTCGGCCTCCGTTTCCCCATCGGCCTCCGTTTCCAGATCGGCTTCCGTTTCTCCATCGGCCTCCGTTTTCAGATCGGCCTTAGCTTCTCTATCGCCTTCCGTTTCCAAATCGGCCTCCGTTTCTCTATGGGCCTCCGTTTCCAGATCGGCCCCCGTTTCTCCATCGGCTTCCGATTTCATAACGGCCTCTGTTTCTCCATCGGCCTCTGTTTCTCCATCGGCCTCCGTTTCCAGATCGGCCTCCGTTTCTCCATCGGCCTCCGTTTCCATAACGGCCTCTGTTTCTCCATCGGCCTCCGTTTTCATAACGGCCTCCGTTTCTCTATGGGCCTCCGTTTCCGGATCGGCCCCCGTTTCTCCATTGGCCTCCGTTTCAGTAACGGCCTCCGTTTCTCCATCGGTCTCCGTTTCCACATCGGCCTCCGTTTCTCTATCGGCCTCCGTTTCCAGATCGGCCTACGTTTCTCCATCGGCCTCCGTTTTATGATCTCCCTCCGTTTCTCCATCGGCCTCCGCTTCCAGATCGGCCTCCGTTTCTTAATCGGACTCCGTTTTCAGATCGGCCTCCGTTCCTCCATCGGCCTCCGTTTCCAAATCGGCATCCGTTTCTCCATCGGCCTCCCTTTCCAAATCGGCCTCCGTTTCCCCATCGGCCTCCGTTTCCAGATCGGATTCCGTTTCCAGATTGGCCTCCGTTTCCAGATCGGCCTCCGTTTCTCCATCTGCCTCCGTTTCCAGATCGGTCTCCGTTTCTCTTTGGCCTCCGTTTCCAGATGGGCCTCCGCTACTCCATCGGCTACCGTTTTCAGATCGGATTCCGTTTTCAGATCGGCCTCCGTTTCTCCAACGGCCTCCGTTTCTAGATCGGCCTCCGTTTCTTTATCGGTCTCCGTTTCCAGAGCGGTCTCCGTTTCTCTATCGGCTTCCGTTTCCAGATCGGCCTCCGCTTCTCCATCGGCTTCCGTTTTCAGATCGGCCTCCGTTTCTCCAACGGCCTCCGTTTCTAGATCGGCCTCCGTTTCTTTATCGGCCTCCGTTTCCATAACGGCCTCCGTTTCTCTATGGGCCTCCGTTTCCAGATCGGCCCCCGTTTCTCCATCCTCCTCCGTTTCCATAACGGCCTCCGTTTCTCCATCGGCATCCGTTTCCAGATCGGTCTCCGTTTATCCATCGGCTTCGGTTTCCAGATCGGCCTCCGTTTCTCCATCGGCCTCCGTTTCTATAACGGCCTCCGTTTCTCTATGGGCCTCCGTTTCCAGATCGGCCCACGTTTCTCCATCCTCCTTCGTTTCCAAAACGGCCTCCGTTTCTCCATCGGCCTCCGTTTCCAGATCGGCCTCCGTGTCCTTATTGGCCTCCGTTTCTCCATCGGCCTCCGGTTTCAGATCGGCCTCCGCTTTTCCATCGGCCTCCGCTTCCAGATCGGCATCAATTTCACCATGGGCCTCCGTTTTTTCATCGGCCTCCGGTTCCAGATCGGCCTCCGCTTCTCCATCGGCCTCCGCTTCCAGATCGGACTCCCTTTCTCTATCGGCCTCCGTTTTTCCATGGGCCTCCGTTTTCAGATCGGCCTCCGTTTTTCTATTGGCCTCCGTTTTCAGGTGAGCCTCCGATCTTCCATCGGCCTGCGTGTCCTTATCGGCCTTCGCTACTCCATCGGCCTCCGTTTTCAAATCGGCCTGCTTTTCCAGATCGGCCTCCGTTTCTCCATCGGCCTCCGTTTCTTCATCGGCCTTCGCTTCCAGATCAGCCTCCGTTTCCATATCGGCCTCCGTTTCTCTATCGGCCTCCGTTTCTCCATCGGCCTCCGTTTTCAGATTGGCCTCCGTTTCCATATCGGCCTCCGTTTCTCTATCGGCCTCCGTTTCCATAACGGCCTCCGTTTCTCTATCGGCCTCCGTTTCCAGATCGGCCCCCGTTTCTCCATCGGCTTCCGTTTCTGCATCGGCCTCCGTTTCCAGATCGGCCTCCGTTTCTCTATCAGCCTCCGTTTCCAGATTGGCCTCTGTTTCTCTATCGGCCTCCGTTTTCATATCAGCCTTCGTTTCCTTATCGGCCTCCGTTTCCATATCGGCCTCCGTTTCTCTATCGGCCTCCGTTTCCATAACGGCCTTCGTTTCTCTATCGGCCTCCGTTTCTGCATCGGCCTCCGTTTCCAGATCGGCCTCCGTTTCTCTATCAGCCTCCGTTTCCAGATTGGCCTCTGTTTCTCTATCGGCCTCCGTTTTCATATCAGCCTTCGTTTCCTTATCGGCCTCCGTTTCCAGATCGGCGTCCGTATCCAGATGGACCTACGTCTCTCCATCGGCCTCCGCTTCCAGATCGGCCTTCGTTTCTCTATCAGCCTCCGTTTCCAGATTGGCCTCCGTTTCTCTATCGGCCTCCGTTTCCATATCAGCCTTCGTTTCCTTATCGGCCTCCGTTTCCAGATCGGCCTCCGTTTCCAGATGGGCCTACGTCTCTCCATCGGCCTCCGTTTCCAGATCGGCCTCCGTTTTCGGATGGGCCTACGTCTCTCCATCGGCCTCTGTTTCCAGATCGGCCCCGTTTCTCTATCAGCCTCCGTTTCCAGATTGGCCTCCGTTTTTCCATGGGCCTCCGTTTTCAGATCGGCCTCCGTTTCTCTATTGGCCGCCGTTTTCAGGTGAGCCTCCGATCCTCCATCGGCCTCCGTGTCCTTATCGGCCTTCGCTACTCCATCGGCCTCCGGTTCCAGATCGGCCTCCGTTTCCAGATCGGCCTCCGTTTTCAGATCGGCCTCCGTTTTTCTATCGACCTGCGTGTCTCCATCGGCCTCCGTTTCCAGATCGGCTTCCGTTTCCAATTCGGCCTCCGTTTCTCCATCGGCCTCCGTTTCCAGATCGGCCTCCGTTTCCAGATCGGCTTCCGCGTCTCCATCGGCCTCCGTTTTCAGATCGGCTTTAGTTTCTCTATCGGCCTCCGTTTCCAAATCGGCCTCCGTTTCTCTATTGGCCTCCGTTTCCAGGTCGGCCCCCGTTTTTCCATCGGCCTCTGTTTCCATAACGGCCTTCGTTTCTCTATGGGCCTCCGTTTCCAGATCGGCCCCCGCTTCTCCATCGGCCTCCGTTTGCATAACGGCCTCTGTTTCTCCATCGGCCTCGGTTTCCAAATCGGCCTCCATTTCCAAATCGGCCTCCGTTTCTCTATGGGCCTCCGTTTCCAGGTCGGCCCCCGTTTCTCAATCGGCCTCCGTTTCCATAACGGAATCCGTTTCTCTATGGGCCTCCGTTTCCAGATCGGTACCCGTTTCTCCATCGGCCTCCGTTTTCAGATCGGCCTCCGTTTTTCTACCGGCCTCCGTTTCCAAATCGGCATCCGTTTCTCCATCGGCCTCCCTTTCCAAATCCGCCTCCGTTTCCCCATCGGCCTCCGTTTCCAGATCGGATTCCGTTTCCAGATTGGCCTCTGTTTCTCCATCGGCCTCCGTTTTCAGATCGGCCTCCGTTTCTTCATCGGCTTCCGTTTCTCTATCGGCCTCCGTTTCCAGATCGGCCACCAATTCTCCATCGGCCTCCGTTTCCAAATCGGCCTCCGCTTCTCCTTTGGCTTCCGTTTTCAGGTCGGGCTCCGTTTCTCCATCGGCCTCCGTTTCCAAATCAGCCTCCGTCTCCCCATCGGCGTCCTTTTCCAGATCGGCCTCCGTTTCCAATTCGTCCTCCGTGTCTCCATCAACCACCGTTTTCAGGTCGACCTCCGTTTTCAGATCGGCCTCCGCTTCTTCATCGGTCTCCGTTTTCAGGTCGGCCTCCGTTTCCCCATCGGCCTCCGTTTCCAGATCGGCTTCCGTTTCTCCATCGGCCTCCGTTTACAGATCGGCCTTAGCTTCTCTATCGGCTTCCGTTTCCAAATCGGCCTCCGTTTCTCTATGGGCCTCCGTTTCCAGATCGGCCCCCGTTTCTCCATCGGCTTCCGATTCCATAACGGCCTCTGTTTCTCCATCGGCCTCCGTTTCCAGATCGGCCTCCGTTTCTCCATCGGCCTCCTTTTCCATAACGGCCTCTGTTTCTCCATCGGCCTCCGTTTTCATAACGGCCTTCGTTTCTCTATGGGCCTCCGTTTCCAGATCGGCCCCCGTTTGTCCATTGGCCTCCGTTTCAGTAACGGCCTCCGTTTCTCCATCGGTCTCCGTTTCCATATCGGCCTCCGTTTCTCTATCGGCCTCCGTTTCCAGATCGGCCCCCGTTTGTCCATTGGCCTCCGTTTCAGTAACGGCCTCTGTTTCTCCATCGGTCTCCGTTTCCATATCGGCCTCCGTTTCTCTATCGGCCTCCGTTTCCAGATCGGCCTCCGTTTTTCTAATGGCCTCCGTTTCCAGATCGGTACCCGTTTCTCCATCGGCCTCCGTTTTCAGATCGGCCTCCGTTTTTCTACCGGCCTCCGTTTCCAAATCGGCATCCGTTTCTCCATCGGCCTCCCTTTCCAAATCCGCCTCCGTTTCCCCATCGGCCTCCGTTTCCAGATCGGATTCCGTTTCCAGATTGGCCTCTGTTTCTCCATCGGCCTCCGTTTTCAGATCGGCCTCCGTTTCTCAATCGGCCTCCGTTTCTTCATCGGCTTCCGTTTCTCTATCGGCCTCCGTTTCCAGATCGGCCACCAATTCTCCATCGGCCTCCGTTTCCAAATCGGCCTCCGCTTCTCCTTTGGCTTCCGTTTTCAGGTCGGGCTCCGTTTCTCCATCGGCCTCCGTTTCCAAATCGGCCTCCGTCTCCCCATCGGCGTCCTTTTCCAGATCGGCCTCCGTTTCCAATTCGTCCTCCGTTTCTCCATCAACCACCGTTTTCAGGTCGACCTCCGTTTTCAGATCGGCCTCCGCTTCTTCATCGGTCTCCGTTTTCAGGTCGGCCTCCGTTTCCCCATCGGCCTCCGTTTCCAGATCGGCTTCCGTTTCTCCATCGGCCTCCGTTTTCAGATCGGCCTTAGCTTCTCTATCGGCTTCCGTTTCCAAATCGGCCTCCGTTTCTCTATGGGCCTCCGTTTCCAAATCGGCCCCCGTTTCTCCATCGGCTTCCGATTCCATAACGGCCTCTGTTTCTCCATCGGCCTCCGTTTCCAGATCGGCCTCCGTTTCTCCATCGGCCTCCGTTTCCATAACGGCCTCTGTTTCTCCATCGGCCTCCGTTTTCATAACGGCCTCCGTTTCTCTATGGGCCTCCGTTTCCAGATCGGCCCCCGTTTGTCCATTGGCCTCCGTTTCAGTAACGGCCTCCGTTTCTCTATCGGTCTCCGTTTCCATATCGGCCTCCGTTTCTCTATCGGCCTCCGTTTCCAGATCGGCCTACGTTTCTCCATCGGCCTCCGTTTTATGATCTCCCTCCGTTTCTCCATCGGCCTCCGCTTCCAGATCGGCCTCCGTTTCTTAATCGGCCTCCGTTTTCAGATCGGCCTCCGTTTCTCCATCGGCCTCCGTTTCCAAATCGGCATCCGTTTCTCCATCGGCCTCCCTTTCCAAATCGGCCTCCGTTTCCCCATCGGCCTCCGTTTCCAGATCGGATTCGGTTTCCAGATTGGCCTCCGTTTCCAGATCGGCCTCCGTTTCTCCATCTGCCTCCGTTTCCAGATCGGTCTCCGTTTCTTTTTGGCCTCCGTTTCCAGATGGGCCTCCGCTTCTCAATCGGCTACCGTTTTCAGATCGGATTCCGTTTTCAGATCGGCCTCCGTTTCTCCATCGGCCTCCATTTCTAGATCGGCCTCCGTTTCTTTATCGGTCTCCGTTTCCAGATCGGTCTCCGTTTCTCTATCGGCCTCCATTTCCAGATCGGCCTCCGCTTCTCCATCGGGTTCCGTTTTCAGATCGGCCTCCGTTTTGCCATTGGCTCCGTTTCTATATCGGCCTTCGTTTCTCCATCGGCCTCCGTTTCCAGATCGGCCTCTGTTTCTCCATCGGCCTCCGTTTTTAGATCGGCCTCCGTTTCTCTATCGGCCTCCGTTTTCAGATCGGTCTCCGTTTCTCTATCGGCCCCCGTTTCCAGATCGGCCTCCGTTTCTCCATCGGCCTCCGTTTCCATAACGGCCTCCGTTTCTCTATGGGCCTCCGTTTCCAGATCGGCCCCCGTTTCTCCATCCTCCTCCGTTTCCATAACGGCCTCCGTTTCTCCATCGGCATCCGTTTCCAGATCGGTCTCCGTTTATCCATCGGCTTCGGTTTCCAGATCGGCCTCCGTTTCTCCATCGGCCTCCGTTTCTATAACGGCCTCCGTTTCTCTATGGGCCTCCGTTTTCAGATCGGTCTCCGTTTCTCTATCGGCCTCCGTTTTCAGATCGGTCTCCGTTTCTCTATCGGCCTCCGTTTCCAGATCGGTCTCCGTTTATCCATCGGCTTCGGTTTCCAGATCGGCCTCCGTTTCTCCATCGGCCTGCGTTTCCAAAACGGCCTCCGTTTCTCCATCGGCCTCCGTTTCCAGATCGGCCTCCGTGTCCTTATTGGCCTCCGTTTCTCCATCGGCCTCCGGTTTCAGATCGGCCTCCGCTTCGCCATCGGCCTCCGCTTCCAGATCGGCATCAATTTCTCCATGGGCCTCCGTTTTTTTATCGGCCTCCGGTTCCAGATCGGCCTCCGCTTCTCCATCGGCCTCCGCTTCCAGATCGGACTCCGTTTCTCTATCGGCCTCCGTTTTTCCATGGGCCTCCGTTTTCAGATCGGCCTCCGTTTCTATATTGGCCTCCGTTTTCAGGTGAGCCTCCGATCCTCCATCGGCCTGCGTGTCCTTATCGGCCTTCGCTACTCCATCGGCCTCCAGTTCCAGATCGGCCTCCGCTTCTCCATCGGCCTCCGTTTTTCCATCAGCCTCCGTTTTCAAATCGGCCTGCTTTTTCAGATCGGCCTCCGTTTCTCCATCGGTCTCCGTTTCTTCATCGGCCTTCGTTTCCAGATCGGCCTCCGTTTCCATATCGGCCTCCGTTTCTCTATCGGCCTCCGTTTCTCCATCGGCCTCCGTTTTCAGATTGGCCTCCGTTCCCATATCGGCCTCCGTTTCTCTATCGGCCTCCGTTTCCATAACGGCCTCCGTTTCTCTATCTGCCTCCGTTTCCAGATCGGCCCCCGTTTCTCCATCGGCTTCCGTTTCTGCAACGGCCTCCGTTTCCAGATCGGCCTCCGTTTCTCTATCAGCCTCCGTTTCCAGATTGGCCTCTGTTTCTCTATCTTCCTCCGTTTCCATATCAGCCTTCGTTTCCTTATCGGCCTCCGTTTCCAGATCGGCGTCCGTTTCCAGATGGACCTACGTCTCTCCACCGGCCTCCGCTTTCAGATCGGCCTTCGTTTCTCTATCAGCCTCCGTTTCCAGATTGGCCTCCGTTTCTCTATCGGCCTCCGTTTCCATATCAGCCTTCGTTTCCTTATCGGCCTCCGTTTCCAGATCGGCCTCCGTTTCCAGATGGGCCTACGTCTCTCCATCGGCCTCCGTTTCCAGATCGGCCTCCGTTTCCAGATGGGCCTACGTCTCTCCATCGGCCTCTGTTTCCAGATCGGCCCCGTTTCTCTATCAGCCTCCGTTTCCAGATTGGCCTCCGTTTTTCCATGGGCCTCCGTTTTCAGATCGGCCTCCGTTTCTCTATTGGCCGCCGTTTTCAGGTGAGCCTCCGATCCTCCATCGGCCTCCGTGTCCTTATCGGCCTTCGCTACTCCATCGGCCTCCGGTTCCAGATCGGCCTCCGCTTCTCCATCGGACTCCGTTTCCAGATGGGCCTACGTCTCTCCATCGGCCTCCGTTTCCAGATCGGCCTCCGTTTCCAGATGGACCTACGTCTCTCCATCGGCCTCTGTTTCCAGATCGGCCCCGTTTCTCTATCAGCCTCCGTTTCCAGATTGGCCTCCGTTTTTCCATGGGCCTCCGTTTTCAGATCGGCCTCCGTTTCTCTATCAGCCTCCGTTTCCAGATTGGCCTCTGTTTCTCTATCGGCCTCCGTTTCCATATCAACCTTCGTTTCCTTATCGGCCTCCGTTTCCAGATCGGCGTCCGTTTCCAGATGGGCCTACGTCTCTCCATCGGCCTCCGCTTCCAGATCGGCCTTCGTTTCTCTATCAGCCTCCGTTTCCAGATTGGCCTCCATTTCTCTATCGGCCTCCGTTTCCATATCAGCCTTCGTTTAATTATCGGCCTCCGTTTCCAGATCGGCCTCCGTTTCCAGATGGGCCTACGTCTCTCCATCGGCCTCCGTTTCCAGATCGGCCTCCGTTTCCAGATGGGCCTACGTCTCTCCATCGGCCTCTGTTTCCAGATCGGCCTCCGTTTCTCAATCAGCCTCCGTTTCCAGATTGGCCTCCGTTTCTCTATCGGCCTCCGTTTCCATATCAGCCTTCGTTTCCTTATCGGCCTCGGTTTCCAGATCGGCCTCCGTTTCCAGATCGGCCCCCGTTTCTCCATCGGCTTCCGTTTCTGCATCGGCCTCCGTTTCCAGATCGGCCTCCGTTTCTCTATCAGCCTCCGTTTCCAGATTGGCCTCCGTTTCTCTATCGGCCTCCGTTTCCATATCAGCCTTAGCCTTCGTTTCCTTATCGGCCTCCGTTTCCAGATCGGCCTTCGTCTTTCCATCGGCCTCCGTTTCCAGATCGGCCTCCGTTTCTCTATCAGCCTCCGTTTCCAGATTGGCCTCCGTTTCCAGATTGGCCTCCGTTTCTCTATCGGCCTCCGTTTCCATATCAGCCTTCGTTTCCTTATCGGCCTCCGTTTCCAGATCGGCCTCCGTTTCCAGATGGGCCTACGTCTCTCCATCGGCCTCCGTTTCCAGATCGGCCTCCGTTTCTCTATCAGCCTCCGTTTCCAGATTGGCCTCCGTTTCTCTATCGGCCTCCGTTTCCATATCAGCCTTCGTTTCCTTATCGGCCTCCGTTTCCAGATCAGCCTCCGTTTCCAGATTGGCCTCCGTTTCTCTATCGGCCTCCGTTTCCATATCAGCCTTCGTTTCCTTATCGGCCTACGTTTCCAGATCGGCCTCCGTTTCCAGATCGTCCCCCGCTTCTCCATCGGCTTCCGTTTCTGCATCGGCCTCCGTTTCCAGATCGGCCTACTTCTCTCCATCGGCCTCCGCTTCCATATCGGCCTCCGTTTCTCCATCGGCTTCCGCTTCCAGATCGGCCTCCGTTTCTCCATCGACCTACGTTTTCAGATTGGCATCCGTTTCTCCATCGGCCTCCTTTTTTAAATCGACCTCCGTCTCTCCATCGGCCTCCGTTTTCAGATCGGCCTCCGTTTCTCCATCGGCCTCCGTTTCTATAACGGCCTCCGTTTCTCTATGGGCCTCCGTTTCCAGATCGGCCCACGTTTCTCCATCCTCCTCCGTTTCTCTATGGGCCTCCGTTTCCAGATCGGCCCACGTTTCTCCATCCTCTTCCGTTTCCATAACGGCTTCCGTTTCTCCATCGGCCTCCGTTTCCAAATCGGCCTCCGTTTCCAGATCGGCCTCCGTTTCTCCATCGGCCTTCTTTTTCAGGTCGGCTTCCGTTTCTCCATCGGCCTCCGTTTCCAGATCGGATTCCTTTTCCAGATAGGCACATATATATATATATATATACAGGGTGTTTCATTAATAATTGGAAATATTTTAACTGTAGAATCCTGGGCTCAAAATATTAATATTTAACCCAAATCACTTAGATAAAATGTGGCTTGTTACTGAGATATAGGGTGTTTTATTTAAAAATTTAAAAATGATTTTTCCGCATTACTTTAAAACTATTTGACGTATCCGTATCATATTTGACAGCAAGTGTAGACACTGTAAACCATGCCAAATTATGTTAAATAAACGTTTCTGGCTACTACCAGAGGCGTACCACAGGGGCAAGTGAGTGGTTGACCCTTCCCAAATTCTACGCCACTGGCGGAATTGCCATTTTAGCACAATTTTTTGATTCTCCAATACTTTTTATGTAAATAACATACTCTTCCTTCGTCACGATAACGTCATTATTTTTCGAGATATTTAAAGTTAAACATAAAGCTGAACAGTTATTTTGATTTTAATGTGTATTAATTATGTCGGCGTTTTTTGTCATAAGATTGCATTTATTACGCAAATGAAACTTTAATCCGTATTAACAAAAAAACATAATGTTATTTATTGAAATTTCTTGAAACTAATACATAGATGCATTCAACATAAAAAAAAATGTATCCATGTATTCGTTTCAATAAATTTCAATAAATAACATTGTTTTTTTGTTAATACGGATTAAAGTTTCATTTTCGTAATAAATACAATCTTATGACAAAAAACACCGACATAATTAATACACATTAAAATCAAAATAACTGTTCAGCTTTATGTTTAACTTTAAATATCTCGAAAAATAATGACGTTATCGTGACGAAGGAAGAGTATGTTATTTACATAGAAAGTATTGGAGAATCGAAAAATTGTGCTAAAATGGCAATTCCGCCAGTGGCGTAGAATTTGGGAAGGGTCAACCACTTACTTGCCCCTGTGGTACGCCACTGGTACTAGCCAGAAATGTTTATTTAACATAATTTAGCATGGTTTACAGTGTCTACACTTCCTGCCAAATATGATACGGATACGTCAAATAGTTTTAAAGTAATGGGAAAAATCATTTTTAAATTTTTAAATAAAACACCCTATATCTCAGTAACAAGCCACATTTTATCTAAGTGATTTGGGTTAAATATTAATATTTTGAGCCCAGGATTCTACAGTTAAAATATTTCCAATGATTAATGAAACACCCTGTATATACAGTGTGTCCCCGGATTGAGTTCACTATAGGTATAATCGACAAAATTTTTTACAATTTTATTTTAATGTTTTGGGATCCCGCCCTGCTTTGTCTGAAAAAAATTTTAAGCAGAGTTTTAATTTTTAGAAATTAAGTCGGCCATGAAAAATGTGAAAAAACTATTTTCTATTTAGATAAACTACCGTTTTTGTTCATGATACCGCAAAATTTTGTTAAGAAAAGTTGCTCAGAATGAAAAATTATGGCCCTGTACCAAATTTCAAAAAGATCTGTCGACTTAAATTAAACTGTTATTTTTTAGTTTTAAACAAATTGCATTTATTAAAAATTACGGTTTCATCGTCGATCTTTCTGAAATTTTGTATAGGACCACAACTTCTCATTCTGAACAACTTTTTCCGTATCATGACAAAAAAAGTAGTTTACCTGAAAATAAAATACAATTATCTAAAAAATAACGTCTTAATCTAAGTCAACAGATCTTTCTGAAATTTTGCATAGGGCCGTAATTTATCATTCTAAACAACTTTTCTTAATAAAATTTTGCCGTATCATGAACAAAAAGGGTAGTTTACCTGAAAATAAAATAGTTTTCGCTTCCCTGCCAAGGCCTACTTGTTTTTCAAAAACTGAAAATATTCTTAAAATTCTTTTCAAACCAAGCAGGACCAAATCCCAGAACCTTAAAATAAAATTCAAAAATTTTTAGTCCATCTCACCTCATGTAACATCAATCCTGGAACACACTATTGTATTTTCTTTTCTAGTAAACTACCCTTTTTGTTTATAATACGGCAAAATTTTACAAAGAAGAGTTGTTCAGAATGGGAAATTATGGCCCCATACAAAATTTCAATAAGTTCTACCTATTTAAATCAAACTGTAATTTTTAATAAATAGGTACAATTTTAACGGTTTAATTTAAGTACGTAGATCTTCATGAAATTTTGTATAGGGTCATAATTTGTCATTCTGAACAACTTTTCTTGGTAAAATTTTGCCGTATCATGAACAGAAAGGGTAGTTTACTTGAAAAGAAAATAGTTTTTGCTTCACTGTCAAGGCCAACTTGTGTTTTAAAAACTGTAAATATTTTTAAAATTCTCTTCAGACCAAGCAGGGCGGAATCCCAAAACATTAAAATAAAATTGTAACATTTTTTGTCAATTATACCTATAGTGAACTCAATCCGGGGACACACTGTATATATATATATATATATATATATATATATATTTATGAAGTGTATCAAGTTACTTCCGAAATAGGTACACAACATTCGTTCTCACTTCCAAAATTACGGTGTCACTTCCGATTTCGGAAGTCACTGCGTTTCCCCTTGTTTTTAGCATATTTAGGCCATAGAGGTCGCACAGGCCTCAAATCCGAAAAAATGTGGGGAAGTGACTACGCTATGAATGTCCCTTTTCAGTTTGTCACTTAGTTCAGGTATATGCCGCTGGCGCCACCATCGATTTCACCACAGAGTCTTAGTGACTTCCGCTACATGTGCAATACGTTGCAACGTCCGAAATTTGGCAACGTTGTTAGCAAATGTACTAGTGTGAAATTAACGTGCTGATGGCGAATAGTGGAAGGATGTTGGTGGAAATGGTACTAAGCCCAGGTAAGCTTGGAATGAGTGTTAATTTATTCTACCATTGAGCTGTAGTGAAAGGATCTAAGGCTGTGTTCATTTGAATACCTGAAGAGCTTGAAAATATTATGATTAATGTATTGCTACAACACCGGGACAAGTACATTGTAGACAAAAAAAATGAATACGTATTTGCTATTCCCGACAGTGCCATCAAATGTGGCAATTCGTGAATTATCGACCAAAGTTAAATTGAGGAAACAAATAGCTACAATAACTCAAATTCTAAATCTTAAACCAAATGAAGCTAAACAATTTGTGAACTTCCTGGGTGACACCTAAAGGATCCACTAAGAGTTTTACGCAGTAAGCGAAAACAATTTAATTTACAAACAGTACTTACAGAATAATAAAAATAAAAACAGGAAACAAGATCTCAGAATAGGAAAATATGTATTCGAAGAAGTGGAAAAATTCAAATACCTTGGAAAAAATATAAGTGACACGAACAATAGAGGAGAAGATATAAGAGACAGAATACAAGCTGGAAACAGAGCCTACTATAGTAATAAAAATATTCTGAAAGATAAGAACATCAGTAAGAAAACGAAATTACGAATATACAAAGGACTAATAAGAACAGTTGTGATGTATGCAGCCGAAACACTATGTGTAACAAAAAGAGAGGAAGAACATCTAAGAATATGGGAGAGAAGAATACTCAGAACAATATTAGGACCAAAGAAAATCAGTAATACCGAATACCGCTCGAAGATGAACCACGAAATATTAGAAGAAATAAATGGAAAGGACATTGTGAGAGCAATTAAAGCACAGAGATTAAGATGGCTAGGACACATATGGAGATCAAACGATGACAGAATGATAAAACGAATAACACTAAGGCAACCAATACTAGGAAGACCGAAAGGCAGACCAAGGATGAGATGGATGAATGAAGTTGAAGAAGATATAAGAACAATGGAAATCACAAGATGGAAAGAAAAGACTACAGATAGAAAACAATGGCGAAAGATTGTTGAAATAGCTACAGCACACAGCCAGTTGTAAAATATAGTAGAGGAAGATATGGGGATTAATCCACCCCGGAAATAGGATTATGAGAGCTCCAGAAAGGAGCGGTGACAAATCCCCCAGGGATAATGGCCAGTTATATATATATATACTTAAAATATATCTTTTTCTAGCTTCAATAATGTTGATTCAGTTATGCGCATATAATACCTCTTATTTTCAGGTTACCTGTTGATATTTATTAAACCGCCAAAATTTCTAAAATTCTAATGATTGTGAAAGGTACGGTACCAATAGAGTACAAGGGAAAGTCTCTAGAAAAAATAAATTTTTATCCCAATTTAGTGTACCCCGAAGAAGAGAGATTTGAAGAACATTGAAATTGAAATTGAAACGCAAGAAACAATTTGGCAATAATTATGGTAATTTTTGATATTTTTAAAATTTTTTCAGATAATGAAAGTATGTTGAGGAAAATAAAGCTCCTGGGTTTTACGCACAAGAACCAATTATTGCGGTAAACACAGAACAAAATGGTATAATTAAGTAACAAACGACTTCCGGGATTGGACCGTGTCATTATTGAGATCGAAGAACTCAACGTTTCTCCCACTTTCGTAAGGGGCTTCATTAGGAGGAAATGCAAAAGAGCACAGTAACTCAATGTGAAAACCACGCCGGAGGCGAAACTCTTTTGCAAGGGATGGGATAGAAGAGCACGGTAACTGAACGTGTAAACCACGCCAGAGGCGAAACTCTTCTAACGATCGGAAGGAGAAACGCGAAAATTTATAGGCAAGTGCTGTCGCGGTTTAGTGGCGGTGGGCGGGGCTTAGGAATTAGCACTTACCACATAGAAGGAAGAGGAGATCCTTCGTCCCGCTTGAGATTGTTAGGGTGTTTGTAAATCTTAATGGCTTTGTGAATCTCTCTGCTAAAAAATAATGGGGATTTGCCGATAATGGAAGTTTAATCAAAAAGTATTTTATGACCAGTAGCGCGTTGGTGTTCGGTGATGGCTGATGATGAAACGAGACCCGACTTGAGCCAGCACTGGTGCTCAGAGATGCGAGTTTTTACTGAACCTCCTTTTTCACCAATGTATACAGCATTACAAGAGCAAGGGACTCTATAAACATCTTTAGATGACATAGTGTTTAATTCGTCTTTAGGTGAAGGAAGAACTGTGAGATTTTTCACGGGGGTTTGAATACTGTTTTGATAATTTGTTTTCGAAGAAACTTTCCTACACGATCGGTGACTTGGTGGATATAGGGAAGAAAGGCTATTGCTGCAGCAGGATCGGTTTTTTGAGGTTTGGGTGGCCGTGGATGAAGATGGCGATTGATGGCAGACTGTATATCCCTAGCACACTAACTGTTGTTCCTAACAGCTTTCCGAATGTGGTATAATGGTGCAAGGACATGCTAAAAAAATTCAGTGCAGGATCATCAAATCTGGTTTACGACATCATCACAGGCGATGAAACCTGGATTTACTCATAGGACCCTGAAACTACATGTCAATCGGCTGGGTGCTTATTTCAAAGTGAACCAAAACCAACAAAGGTTGTTCGATCTCGAAGTGTTTCGAAAAAAAATGATCACTTCATTTTTTGGCTTCACTAGACATGTCTCAATTGTGCGCTTAGAAGATAGAAGAACGGTCAATTCTGAGTGGTATACTACCATTTGCTTACCGGAAGTTATAGCTAAAGTGAGGAGAAACAATGCGAGGAAGCGTATCATTTTGCATCACGATAATGCAAGCTCCAACAATCGATTTTTTGAAGCGTAAAAAACATTGAATTAATGTCCCACTGTCCTTATAGTACGGATTTATCACCGAATGAATTTTTCCTATTCCCTCTGGTGAATAAAATGCGTGGTAAGCGGTTTCTGTCATCTCAAGAAGCAGTTGAAGCATATAAATCCCATGTTTTAGCTATACCTCGTTCAGAATGGAAAAAATGTCTTGAGAATTGGTTTCAACGCATGCAAAAATGTATTAATTGTAAAGGAGAATATTTTGAAAAACAATAAACATATTTCGTTGAACTCTTTTGTGTTGTTCTAGTACTTTCCCGAAGTTATTGCACCAGCCCTCGTATAAACACCCTAACATTCTCAATCGGGACGAAGGTTTTCCACTTCCTTTTATGTGAAAAGTGCTAATTCCTAAGCCCCTCCCACCACCACTAAACCGCGACGGCACTTGCCTAGAAATTTTCGCTTTTCTTCTTCCGATCGTTAGAAGAGTCTCGTCTCTGGCATGGTTTACATGTTCAGTTACCCCTTGCAAAAGAGTTCGCCTTTGGCGTGGTTTACACCTTCAGTCCTAATGAAACCCCTTACCAAAATGGACGAATCGTTGAGTTCTTCGACCTCAACAATGACACGGTTTAATCCCGGAAGTCGTTTGTTACTTAATGACAATGGCCGTGAAAGCCTCTGAAACCATGGTATAATGGTTTAATTGTGTCTAGTTTAAATACTTATTGAATTTAACCTATAAATTTTAGATTTCACCGTTATTGAGAATGTAAATAACGAACAAAGTCACTGTATGTCAAAAATGAAATGTTTTCCTAAAAACAGAAAATTCATCTTAATTTTTTATGCTCGTCCTTCAATGAATAAAAGAACGGTACTATCGTAAAGTTATCATTTTAAAATAAAAATTAAATTAATCACTTTCAGATTTCTATGAAGCTGATAATGAATTGAATGAATTAAAAAGAATATTTTTTACGACCGATCAGAAAATATGCGCTTTCTGTAGAATTTTTTCGCCAGAAAGTAACGTTTTGTCGGTTAAGATCGGATAAACAATGAAAAAACCCTCACATTTTGCAATTTATTTCTCAAATAACTATTGTATTGACATTATAATAATTAAGTCACACAGCTTCTGCCGCCGCAAATCGTCTAGCTCTCTAGCTGACAAGCTATTGAAACGCGATACTTTAAACGAGCACTGAACTAGGCAACACTGTTGGACGTGACTACAATGCTTTGGTATCTATATATACTACGTCATCATGGAAGTGACTAGGTGACCGACATGGTCATGGTATATATGAAACTAAAAATTGCTTCCCCTCTAAAGACAATCGGATAATACATCTTCCCCTCTACCTATATATAGTTTTAAATCGCTTCTAGTACGCCTCCTTCATGTGGAAGCTAGGTCGCCCTCTTTAGATAATGGAAGTGACAACTTAACAGGCATCAATATATATATATATATATATATATAAGAAAACAAATATAAATAAAAAAAATAAATGCGAGGGAATAACATGGAATTTCGCCTACAATATAATATTCCAGTGATTAAAATTAATTAATAATTGATCAACTAGAGGTACTACAACTCAATATTTTATATTAACAAGAAATTAACTAATACTGCGGTTGGCGTATTACCATGCTATTCCCAGTAAATATTACATGAAACTTAAACGGGTCTATAGTTTAATTGCATAATTATAAACATTTTCAAGTAAATAACAAACAAGAAATTAGCTAATACTCCGGTTGGCGTATTATCAATCATGCTATTCACCAGTAACTATTACACTAAACTTAAATAGTTATGCAGTTTAACGTTTGAATTACGAAAAAAATACAAAAATCTCAAGAAAATAGCATTCAAGATGGCAAAAACAAGGCACAAACTGTCAGCAGATCGTAATCTGGGCGCAATAAGAGTGCTTTGTTTTCAACAAAAACGGAATACAAAATATAAACAAATAGCCATTAGGTGCTACTGTTATCTCGCATGATAGCATTGCAGGTACTGACATCTTTGACCGACCACACTTTATTTCCAAATTTCACTTTCACACAATCGTCTCTTGACCACACGTTCCTAAACCCGAACTGATTAGCCGCATGCCTGAAAATTTCGTACCGCTTTTTCGTGAGATCCTCGAAATTTCTTCTTTTATTCATTAGGATGGATCGGTACTTGTAGGTAGCGAATTTAAGAATAACGGGGCGATGTTTTTCCCTCCTGCAAAGCGCCTAGTCGATGACATCGATCTATGAACTCTGGATTAATGGTTATATCAGCGTTTTTAAATAGCTGTATCAGCATATCTTCTAAACTTTCTCCCTCTTCTTCAGGTACCCCGAAGATCCTCACGCTGTTCCTCCGCGTATACTGCTCCAGATCGTCGACGCGTTTTTCACACGGTTTTGCAAGCGTTGTCATTTTCTCTTCATATTCTTCTTTAAATTTTTCAAATTATAAACTTATATTTTTAAAAACCTTTTCGGTAATCCTTGTTATAAAGCTTTCGTCGTTTAAGAAGGCAGCGATAGTTTCTTTTACAATTTCCTTAATTTCTGACCTGTTCTCACGTGTTAAACCCATCTTTGGAAAGTTCGTGTAGCACGCAATTACTGAGACAACTATCACTGCACCGTGAACTATAAAATGCCTGATTTATCACTTAAATGTGCGAATTTGCCAGAGCACTAGCAAACGAGTGTTACTGCTCGAATGCCATCGAACCGAATGTTTTGATAGCGTTTTTTGGTTAGATCTTCGGCAGCAGAGATCTTGAACTTGGCAAAGAACTTACAGCTTTCTAAGGTAAAAAATAAAGGTTAGGATCATTTCAAGTTCCCCCACTTGACGGCAGGCTGCTATAGGAACCTTGCGTCCCTCTTCAGCCATTAACGGAAACTTCAGGATAAGTTAGAGAAAGGAGGGGTGGAAAATGGAAAAGAGCTCAGAACAGGTGGGGAAATACTGCCTCGGCATTCGCCTCAGGAAAGGTACGCTGTTGACGCAGGAAAACCACCTACAAACCTGAATCAGAGAAGACGGCCACGGGAATCGAACCCACGACCCAGTTTGCAAATGCAATGCTACGCAATTTCTAGCTAGCGAATTGTACAATTATGGGGCGGGGTCTTGCATTGCGAGCGGTACGCAGGCGATGGCAACGGTTGCTGTATTCAGGCTATATCTCGATGTTTGTTTTTTTTTCGAGAGTTTAGTGATCTTATTTTCGATGTCTTTGCTATTCGTTTGGAGTATTTCAAAAACGTGTACGTTAGATCAACGTTGAGATTGTTCAAGTTCGTCGATTTTGTCTTCTAGTTTTTGCCTGTGATTGGTCTCGCACTCCAACTTTTGAATTAAGTTATCGATGCGCCCACTCACTTTATCAACGACTTATATTATTTACAAACTGATCATCTTTGCCGAGGGAGGCAAAGGTTTCTTTTACAGTCTTTTTCGCCATCTTCTTAATTTCTAAGCGATTTTCACCATGGTTAGTTTGTAAAAAATAATAATGTTACTTGGTACAACTTCACTAATGATATTAACACCAAAGAAAATGTAGTTAAACTAGTTAATGCACATAAATTATCAAATTTTATGCTACAGCACTGCTTTACTGTTTACTCAGTCAACGCCATGACTAAACGTCTACTCCATGGGATACTCAATAATATCAAAACCAACTAAGAAATCCGTTCCCAATCTCAAGGATTGAAAATAAACTAATCATAAATTTACAGAAGCGACTTACTAACTATGTGTATATATTCTCAATACTTTTAAGGAAAGCAGTAATTGCTACAATGAATAACGTAATGAGAACGAAAGATAGTATGTCTAGATTGGTCTAAATTTTATTTTTAATGCAATTTCTGAAGATATAAAAATAATCCGAATGGTGAACAATAAATATCTATTTATTAAATAAAGTCTTATGAAATAATATTGCACCGACAGTAGTAAAGCTGAATTTATGAAGAACATAATCATAGCTCAAGTACAATAGATGAGCCATATCATGAAAAACAAGATTACCACAGAAGGTAGTAGGTAGATAGTCAATGGGTAGTTTTACCAAAAAAAGGATATTTTCTTTAAAGGTCTATACTACCGAATTTAGCTCAATTACATAAATATAAAATTCAAGTTTTACTTAACAAAACGTTTGTTCTAGTTGTACTGTCGATGAGTGCTTTGTAGAGATTGTTCTTTTACTATGGAAAAATAATATACTAAAAATAATTTAACACAGTCTACAATTTAGAAGAAAGGTATAAAATTATACGCGTTACTACTAATTTACACAAAGTGCTACTATTTACATGAAAAATTAAAGAATACACTTTAATTCGGTAGAAAATAGCCTCGACGATTTGATGCTAACTAACAGTCTTGAGTAATCATCAAAGGCTAGTTTACTTTTTGTACCTAAGTGTTTGCTCTATAATAATCTTTGACTGGGTTTTCCAAACTATCCCCAACATAAACATTTGTTACATTTTAACAATGACCTGATCCCCACTTTATTTAAACAATACTATTAAACTGCCTCTTGTTTCATTTTTTCCATCGACCTTTTAGCATCTATAAAATTATTATTAATACACGTATATGCAGGCTGCTGGTAGGCGCCTTCTTTGTTAGTTTTTCTTTGAGATGGCACTGAAAGGTAAGTAGTATGATGCCAGAAATACTTCTCGATCTCTGACAGTTTCTTCCTATGAGTTTCTGGCAAAAACACATATGAGAAAACGCACGCGCTAAACGAAACAATCGCAAAGAAATACTGGACTCCGGAGGAGCCCCCGAATAGTTCATATAGAGAATAGTAGCTCTGCAAGGCTGCAAACATCATCCCATTCGCAACAGCTATAACTATGCTATGGGAAACCCCGCGAATGGCAATTGGAAACAGCTCTGCTGCTATTGAGAATGGAATGGACATCAGCCCCATTGCTGTCAGTATAAAGTAACCCATGAGCATGGTGAGTGGAACCCATTGGTTAGTTGTTACTCCTGCGATACAAATTGTGATTAGTCATCATTGCAATAGCGAAAAAACGCAAATGTTGTGTTTGCTAACCTTCTTGAAGCCACTTAGTGTACAATCCAGATACAGCCATGCACACACCCATACCTGCACAGCTGACCATTAAAAGACTCCTTCTGTTGAACCGCTTCATCAGCCATGTATTGGCCAAGGTCATAACTAATCTCATAATGCCAATACATACGGAAGCCATGTATGGATTGATCTCCGTTCCAATAGCCTAAGAAGAATCAACTGTATTCTTTACGATCAAAACTAAACACACTCTTACCTTGAAGAAGATGACCCCGTTGAATAATATGATATAAATACCAGAGAACTGCTGGACGATGAACAGTCCCGTTAAAATCAATAGAGGTTTGTAGCCTGGAGGCTGCAGAAACAACTTCACTTTCTTCAAGAAGCTGTTGCCAACCATTTTTTCTTGATCTTCCATCTTCACCATATGCTCCTTCTGAAGCACTGAAAGCTGCATCTGGGCAAACGTTTCTGACTGAAACAAATATGCACTTAGTTCTTAAACGAGTAAAAAATGCAAGAATGGTAAAAATAACAGATGAAATATAACTTACTATATGTTGTGGTTGGGGTTGGTACTTATTAAACCAGTTCAGGGATTTCTTAGCATCTTCAATACGGCCTCTCGAAACAAGCCATGCAGGACTTTCAGGTATAAACATGAGCATAATAAGGGGTATTACGGTGATTATGTTACACAACCAAGAAATTAAACGCCAATTCATGAACCATCCACATGTATAGACTGCAACCATACCTAGCAAAAAAAGGTATTGAGATGTGAAGGTTTAGTTGCTTTTGTAAATGAAAAAGAATGTTACAGAGACCTTCGCACGTTTAAAGAATAATGTTAAAAGGGCTTCTTAATGGCTAAAATTTCATTTATCTATGGAACTACCAAATGGCAAAAGTGCAATTAAGGAGCCCCGAACATCAGGTCTGCCAATCTCCGTCACGTACACAACTGCTGGGTTGATTGCCCATCCTGTAATAAAATTTCAAGAGTTAAATTCAAACAAGCGAAAAATGCAACGTATTACTTGAAGCAACTCCAATCAGCATTCTACCTGCTAAAAGTGTAGGTACATTTGAGGCAATAGCGATTAAGACCCATCCCATAGCACATGGTATTGTAGAGAGTTTTTAAGTGTTAAGTCTTCCCATGCTATTCATTATGAAGCCTCCTACCACGGCAGCAGGTGGCGCTACGATCGATATGCAACTTGCTGAAAAACCCTGAATCAGATATTTCTAAGACGAACTATATATTAAAATATACGTAAGTATATATACAGGTTAGGTACCACTTACTAATGCAAGCACTTTCGCTTTTAGTAACATGTATAACATTTGGGTCAGTACTGTTTTGTTCTTCCATCAGTTGGGGTATGAGGATCGCAGAGTAGGCTAAGCTGACGCCGACTACAATATGAAGACTTCCAGCTATAGCTGCGGCAATAATCTAAAATTACTTTAAGAAACAGTGATCGTTTGTGAAGTTTATTACCTGTGGTACCAAGATCTTAAACTTCTTGCCTTCGTAGTAACTAAGAGATTTACAACTAGCTATAGTCTCGCTAAACGGTGTGTTGTAATGTCCTGGGAACATGTCATCTTCTTCAGAACTGAAAAGGTAGGGTCTCATTGTAAACGAGAAGATACTTTTTGTCATAGTCTTGTAGTGGTTTTGTATGCACGCAGTATGCCAAAATATTCTTACAGAGGTAATCCCCAAATTAAACAAACACGTCCAGACAAGAGATATTCAAAGAAGACACTATCCAATTGTACCACTAGATCCTAAGAGCAAGCTAGAACGGACCAGGCTAATATTTTAAATAATCGTTGTAGCAGTAAGAAACTGTTAGGACGGCTTGGTAAATTCTCAAATTTACGACCCAGAGGGGACCGAATAATTCGTTGCTTGGAACTACCCTCTCGAGTTAGCACTGAGAAAAAATCAGTAGTTGGCCAGATGTGCTTGAGAACAGAGGTTGCGTGTGGTGTGTTAGGTATTTTGTCCCGCTTCCCAAAACGCATTCTACGCATTTGAAATTCCGAGTCCCGTCTGGCTTTTGAGTTTAAAGAAATTTCACATCAACCATTGGTCGGATTCGTTCAAAGAAACGCTTTCCATCGTATCGATATCTACTGTTTCGCAACCAGCCCACAAATCAACGCTCGTCACCGACGAAACCTTGAAAAAACCCTCCATTTATCTCGTGTGGATTCGCGCTCATTGCTCGTATAGAACCTTTGAACCGCCAATTTTATCGTCTCATCGACATAACCCCGGAGAGACCGGTGTCACATCGCTTGTGGAACCACGCAAATTTCGCTGTCGATATCCTTTAAAGTTGTTAATTTGGTTTCGGTGTTCGAACCTGCAAGTGTCGCTGAATTTTGGCAGCCGGGCAAGATTTTGTTGCAACGCCCAGGGTCTGCGACTTCTCTTAATTTTATCGCATTTTACCGACGATTGAAATTAATTTCAGATAAGTCGAAGTTAGGTTTATTTCCTAATATGTGTAATTGGTCCCTAATTTAAAATGAAAAAAGGTGGTTATAAATGGCTGGCGAAACAAATTAGAAAAAAAACAATAAGCAAGACTCTTGAACACAAAGGAATTAGCAGACGAAAAGCAGATTGGAAAACAACAGTCAGGAGAATGCTTTTCAAGAAGTGGTACTCATAAAAAGAAGCTTGGTACCAGAAGATACAAGAGTCCACATTAGATAGTCTTATTGTTGCGATTAGTTCTGCGTTTCCCCCATTTTCTTGAGTTGCTAGATAATTTCCTTTGCTATTCGCCTACGCCTAGGTGCCCCTTGAATCTCCTCAACGTTTTCAAATTCGTCCTTGGAGGAAATGGTGGGAGACAATACGAAGCTGCAAATTCCTTAGGTTCTGCAAGATCTTTAAGGTGTGGTTTTTTATTATTTTGGCTACTATGCGAGTCACCTCGTACATTCCGTCTAGAAATTCCCGAGCCCGCCAAATTGCTGAAGCCAGTACAAACTGCTTGAAGGGGACTTTGAATGATGTTTTGGCTCTGGGCTTGGAGAAATGATAAGGTTGAGTAAGCTGAGTGAGCCTACCCTTACCTTCACCTGCTAAGGAAGTCTCATAATTCTTGAAAACGTGACTGCATTTGCATCTTACAATGAACTCACATGTAGTAATATGGTATATTCACGGCACAGATAAGAAAGTTTTCAGAGGTCAACAGAGAATTAAATGTAATAGACTTGCCTCAAAATCAACCACCGCACCAGATAGTGTTTTGCCAGCCCAGATAAAGATGAACACCAAATTTGGGTCTGTTAGGTGACCGATGCGCAGTATCTTACGAATAGTAAAACACAAATGCGTAGTAGTATTGCCTTTGAAATACATGATGGTGAGCATGTGAAATTACATAATTAATGGATGTTTTTAGTGTTAATGCAGTAAATACCGACGCCAAACTAAAAGCAGGGTTCTAGGCGTATCAGTGGGGTAGCGCATAACAACCCAGAAACCTGGGCAGAGGAGCAATAGAGTAACTGCTAATTTGATGCCCAAAATCATAGTTTTAAAATCAGTCAATGTTTGAATAAAAATACTAATGGTATTACTTACTGAAGACTGTAGGAACTGGCGCTGCAACAAAAAGAATAATTAGTATGATTTATATACATTTAATTCTTATGTGTGTACCTTATTGGACCCATGTTGGGCTTGAGAAGACAGATTGGCTGGATGCAAAGTTATTTTCTGAAAACTGTAATAAGGTAATTGTACACAACAGTAGTAAATATGCTAAGCATCATAGAAAAACTAAACGTATACATAGTGACTATTTTTACATATAAAAGCTTGTTTTAAGGACATGAACAGTTCTAATAAATTTTCAAAATTCCACTTTTTTGTAAATAGAAATCAAAGTACTACACAATTTAGTAGAAATTAATGAAAAGCGTCTCATGCGGGGATATTAGGTCTCTATCGGGCGCCTCCCCTAGTGGCGGATGGGAAAATGACTGGTAGATGTAAGTACTAATTACTCTCTTTCAGGTTAAGGGCGGCTTTCTATAAATCAACTGTTTGACCATCGCAGCAAGTGATTGTTAAATCACCTTTAATATGCTACTAAGTTTTGTTAAAAGGCTCTGACTTACCATAAGCTCCCCCTTCCAATATAGTGACCAGACCGAATTAAGAGCGAATGGTAAAAAAATGATTGCCAAAGCAATACAAATGGATATTGCATCTGACAAAATAAAAGAAGAACTAACTAACATAAAGTGAGATACTATTGAGCTGTCAGAAATAAAGAGAATATGAGATAGCTGCATAAAACCTGAATCTAAAAATATTCGGTACTCTAAGGGAAAAAAAAGATAAAGAAGTGGAAGAATTTAACGACAAAATAACAGAGGTAATAAACAACTACAAAGGCTCATATTACGTATGTATGTATGAATGTATGTATTGTCTGTAACCTCAGTTACCTTGCGGTGTCGAGGCTGGTGCTTATTATACAATAGTAAAAAACATTGTACCGAAAGTTATAAACGTTATCTTAAAGAACGATCATAGTACTTAGGATAAAAGTCAAAATAGAACAGAGACTGAACAGAATAAAATATAGAAGAACATAAAAATGGAAACAGAACTCTTCAGCTAAAAAGCAGCAATAGATGAATAAACTGAGAAACGCTGCAGAGCTACATCTGGCACAGACGACCTTAAACATTATAAACACAATCATAATAGATGACATAATGGAAGTGAACTGGGATATCGTAACGAGAAAACACAGAAACAAATCAAGGATTTACCAAAAATGTTGAGACTTGCTAGAAAAAAGCGAAAACTTCTGAATGAGAACAAAATAAACACCACTGAATTTACGGAACTACGCAAAAACATAAGGAAACGAATTAAGGATAACAATAAGAAGATACAAGAAGAATATATAGAAAGAATAATGAAAGAAGACCGAAATTTTATATCTATCAAAATAACTTTTAGAAATCATCAAGAAAATGAATAAAGCAACAGGGACAATACAGCAGCTATTTAGAGCTTCAAAAAGCTTCCCCAGAAAAAAAAATTGCCAAGGAAACTAATAAATGTCAATTTGGAAGTACGGCTAGAATAACGAAAGAAGCGATGAATGTAGCTATTAGAGAGCAAAGAGAAAACACTTCTGGACAAGAAGAAATTTGACATAACTACCCAAACTAATACCAACAAGTTACTACATCCAGTTCAGCAAGCAGAGTTTAAGAAAGATTCTAGTACGTGCGATCATCTTCACAAGCTACGAATCCTAATAGAAAGAATCTGGTGTGATACAAGCACACAACTTCCTTTTACAGTGATCTAATAATTAGCCAAAAATTTGATTTTTAATTTTTAAGCATTTGTAAAAATTTTTCAAAAATTACAAATTCTACAGAAACCGTGCAAAATAGAGCTTTGCTTGAAAAGAAAAATTTTCCCAAAAATTAAAGCCAAATTATAAATGTAAGAATATACCGGGTGTTCTATTTAAAATAGGAGTTAATAACAAAAAAGAAAAAAACAAAAGAAACTCATGTTAGAGGTATTCAACTGGAAACTTACCTATCTCACATCAATACACATTAAAAATATAATAAAAATGTAGAGTTTGAAAAAATCGTTAAAGCCGTTTTTTGAAAAATTCGAAAAAACTAAAAAATCACAAGAGTAAACACCATACTTCCGGTTATTCGATTTTCTTAAAAAGCTTGCTGTCGCATCTAGATAGTACACAAAACATATATGAAGTTTCAACGTCATACCTCTTTTAGTTTTTGAGATATTCTGTTCACACACACAGACACAAAGACTGACAAACCAATAAACAAGAACTCTTTTTTGGATTCAGAGAACTCTAAAACGTAAAGGATCTGTTAAAAACTCAATTTCGAATTTTTGACATAAATACAATACTTTTAATTGTAAAAGAAAGTAAGAACTGATGAATACAACCCACCACTACAACTACGCAAGCTTTCGACAGTATATAACTCTGGGTAGTCGACGAGGCCCTGGTGTACTGTAGAATATATTGCAGATTTAAAACCCTAATACACAGTATATATTGCTATAAACACATTTTAAGCCTATATTGTTATTACAGTAATTAAGAATATTTCATGCATTGTTAAGTGATTTCGACCTCGTTCGCCGTTTTTGCTGTCAGTCCAACTATAGGTTGTCATTAACGAAATTAGTTAAAAATATTCTGCCCGAATTCTTACTGATTACGGCCCTGTACAGTTACATTCAAATTCGTCTTAGCAAGCATTCTTCTTTCAGTGCACAAAGTGCGTATTTGTTTCCACAATCAAGCGTTGAACCCCTAAATAAACCCTGTCTGTTTATGTTAAGCAGCAACGAAACTCAGGCCTTGGAGCTTAGTGTTTTCTGTCAATAAATTGACGCCTGCAGTTCTTGCAAACTGTACTTTGGTAATTCGACCCTTTGAGAATTGATGTAGCATTAACAAACTCTTTCTAGAACGTTCTTTGTTTAACCAGATTACTGCTCGATAATTAGCCTTTGAAAATAAGGTTCGATAAATCTCTTGTTGCTGCGTAATGCTTAAATACTGTTTCAGAAATCTATCCTGCCTTCCGGCAGTTATAGCTTCAAGAATTTCTTAGAACCCGCTGTTATCAGTATGATATGTGAGGCCTGTGAAACTTTTCGCGCGTGAACAGGGATTTCCCGTTTAAGAATTTGTCAAGTCAGATGTGACCGCTTTGCGCTAAGTTTGGGACCATTGAAATAAGTTTCGATAAGCCCTTGATGATTATGCATAGAAGATTATTAATTTTGGAACTCCAAAGTTTCTTCCGATGGACAGTCACCAAGTTCTCGTGCATTTTGGAATCAATCAGTAGCGAGCCTTGATACAAAACAGAGGTGGATTGTGAAGTTGCACCCCGGCCCTCGGAGCCGGGGGGCTGTGTAGTTTCGTATTAAAGTTATGCGAACTTTGTGATCATCACGTAATTAATTTTTGAGGGAGTTCGGCGACAGTCTTCATAGCCGGAGGTGCAAAAAGAACTCCGGGCCGGTCGTGAAGTTAAGGGAAAGGCCCGCGAAACGTTTTATTGGGGAAAACGTCGTTTACCGTGTCGTTTTGTTGTCCGCTCTCTAAGTACAGAGGGACGCATAGTTTGCCATTAGTGCACATATAGTTCTAACGTCGTTTGATTATCCCCGCTTGTGTACTCGTGTCGTTCGAGGATTATTGCAGTTACAAATTCCGATTACGTTCGCTGGGCCACCCCGGAAACTAACGTCATCTTCGCCAGCCCCGTCGCCGACTCGGGCTCTCTCTCCCAAGTTGGATCCTCCTGCAGCAGCCTTGCCAAGCTTCCGCCGAGGAAGTCATCGCTACCCCAACATGCTTATAGCTCCAGGTATTTATTGTATGTGCGATATGTTTTGTGTGTCGAGATAAGTGGCGTCCGTAATTTTTACTGTGCAACCCTAGTGATCAAAACGTTGCGTACGCTCGCCGAATTTTAGAATTTGATTTGCTTGTTGACATCCGGGGCTTTACCCTGGAGATCTTGTCTTGTATTTTGTAATAACATAGTTAGACATTAAAGTAACTTTGCTTGGGAGCCCCTTTTATGTTCAAGTAGGGTGTGCCTTTCTTTTTATTAAATTTAAACTCGCCTCCGGGCGATTATTTCAGTGTAAACTTGTTTGTAAATTTAACTCATTCAATAATAAATCTGTTAAAGTCAGTCGGTTTATTTGTCGAGTTCTGAACCCCTTCTGGGTTTCTAAGTAATTTAGTTTGGGCAAAGGCCAGGTGTAACCGCAGTTGTAAAGCTAAAGCATGTCTTATGAGCAAGCAAGCCAGAGAATTTGGGCCAGTATTAGTGTTCTTTTGTTACTCTTTAGCAAGGTGGGCCTTAAGGTAAGTCATTTGTTTATGGCCACTCTTGGTGTTCTATCTGAAGACTCGGTGGAGGCTTGGACAGCGCGGCGAGGACAACCGTGGACTTGGAGGACCTCCCCATAGGCTACGTGTGTGTTCTTGTTTCTAACACGTTTGCCATTCCCTATCTAGAAACAAGTGGCGCTCTAGGCATCTATCTTAAGCAATCCATCAGGGTAAGTGCCGCCGGTTTTTCTTTGTACTCTCAAACCACGCCTCCCGGACTGAGCTAAGCACGAGTAACCGGAGCAACAAAATCTGTTCCAACACATTAAAATCTGTGTTTTCTAGTAAAGCCGGCGAACCCTGTAGTTTGTTCCCGATTTTGGACCGTAAATGTGATCAATGTCGATCTGAGGATTTAAAACTGTAACAGCATACCAAATAATATTTTATAAATATTTCCGAAATGCGCTAGTTTAATTTTTGTAAATAGTATAGAATAGCATTGGTTTTCATAATAATTGTAAAACTGTATTAAAAATAGTGTTAGCCTTGATGTAAACAAAATGTAATCAGTGTAGGCTTAGAAACAATGTTAAACAATGAAGTATCGAAGACAAACAATTGAAAGGAAAAGGCCAAGCTGAAAGGTGCTGTTATTTTGACTTCACCAATAAATAATTGTGAAATTTTGAATAAAACCCCTTATCCCAATTAAGTGAGTTTAAAAAATTATTCAATGACCTGTGGGTGAGCTGTCGTGGAGTGCATTCATTCGTAGCACTTCTGCAGAAGGTTGAAAAAGTGTTTTTATCGGTGCATCGAGTGTTAGCTTGTATTCCGGTGGCTGTTTTTGGACATCCGAGCAGAGTAATTGGAGCCCCTGGCAGCTGGAGATAGACAGTGAACTTTATAGAGAGCAGAGAAACCCTGGGTGTAAGCAGCGGGACAGCTGGAAGCAGATTTAGGTATCACACAGGTCGAGCTACAGAAATCGTTTTGCGACGGCGTTCAGAGGCTGGCCAACGGACAAAGAAGGGGCCAAGCATTGTGGGACTCTAGTTGGACCCTAATTCCGTTTTTAAGGTAACAAAAAGGTCAGAAAACTTTACTCTAAAAAATCTAATTTAGCTAGTTTTTGTGACGTGTATTTACTTACGGCAATTGTTATCACCTAGGCAACGCTTTAATTACGTAATCACAAATAATTGTCGAGAATAGCTGACATTTTTTTGTGATTTGTGAGGTTTGAACGCCATTTTCCCTTTAGTTAAATAATATCCTGTATGGTAGCTATCCGATTAGTTAAATCACCATTACACAAATCGTTTACTTTTAAATTATATTGTAACGGCCCGCCTTTATTTAGAAATATCTTAATTGGCCTTATTGCCTCAGGTATGCTCTAAGCCGGAGAATACGTTCAGATTGCTCTGATATAGCGTAGATCAATAAATAACACAAGATAAATAATAAAAATAAAATATACTGTCTTTAACTATGTACATTGAAAGCGAACTTAATAGAACACACTGTATATTACGAACAGGGGGGTAGTTGCGTCAACGGGGGGTTGCTGGGGCTCGTCGGCAGCGCCGTAATCCAAATCGTCCAGAAGAAGGGCAAGCACGTCGAATACGCCTTCGAAGCGCGCGTCGATGCCCCCGCAGGTGTCGCGGAGCCGGCTGTCCGCGCAGCCGCTTCTTATCGGTCAGAGAAGGTCGTTGGTCGCATGCCCCAGTTGATATTTGTTTACAATGGCTAGCTGCTGCGAACACTTCGGATTAGAAATGGTGTTTCAAGAACATACCTGCCGGCGTAGGAAGCTGCAGGAGTTCGCGTTCGGTGAGCCAAACTGGACGGCTCGAAACGATGTAGCGGTCGGACTTTCGGGAAATTCGCTATTCAAGCGAATTTGCGGCTTCGACTGGATTGCGGCGGTGTGGATATCCTTTTCGGAGGGCTTCAGAAATGCTCGTAGGATGCTAGCGGTGACTCTTACAGACCCTTATCGCATAATCTCTGTATGCGTCCAGCCTGGCGGCGGCGGGCTGTTGATTACTTCCTGGTGCTTCACAATTCGGGCGAGTTAATACGGTTGAAATACGGTTTTCGAAAACGCAAATGGAATACGTCTCGGAACTCGGTTGATCACGGACGGGACGGCGGCGGTGATCTCGTTCAGCGGATTACAGGAATGTTAGTTACAAATTCCGCGGTTTCGGCCTTTAACTAACATCGGTTCGGTTACAAGGGATACGGGGAAAGCTAATTAGTAGCCACGGTTTCGGCCTTTAAATTAATGACGGTGAACGGGTTCGATAAGGACCTCCAGGTTATCGGTATGTTCTCACGGACTGACAGTAACCATACCAGCACCGTAAGAACCTTTTAGCCGATTTCCCCTTTGCTTAGACAGTAACCTGCACAGGGCTAAAGAGTAATCGTCTCAGGTGGATTGGGAGAAGGCTTAGGGGAGAACCCCAGGATGGGATCTGACTCAGGAGCTGCCATGTGTTCCTTTTTATACGTTTAGTGGCTCCCGGTCGGCGGTCGTGCTCCCCACTCTGGCGGCGGGGGAAACACTCCTGCGCCCAAACGTAGCTTCCTGCGCATCGGCTACCGGCCCGCGCTATTGCTTCTTAGCGCGGTCTTGAGATGCAAACGTTTGATAAGGGGGCGAATTAAATTCCCAATACGTTTCAAGTATCTTTAGAATTTAGATTCACAAGCGAAACGTTACAATATAAAATAATATACGTTAATGGATTTGATAGCAAATGCATTTATTGTAATTCATGCAAATCAAAACACCTAATGCTTACCTGGATGTAGAGATAAGAGTTTAATTGAAGAAATTAAATTCATTTATGTTATTTTAAATAACTAACTCAACTAAATAAATTATAGTAATATAAAAACGCAACCAAAGCAGTGATTCCAGATGAGGACCTAAAACTAACCCCATCCACATCAGAAGAGGATGGAAGCAAGAGGACACAATTTTTCCCGAGCCGAGTGGAACGAGCTCCAAACTATTACAGTCAGTATTCACGAAGCTTCTCTACGAGGCTTTAAAATCAACATGTTCAAACCAGAAAAGTAACACCAACGACCAACCACCATTATCAGTCAATGGAACCGGCATAGAACACATTTAGAACAAGCCATTAGAACGAGCAAAGCAAACTAAACAACTGAAATTAGAAGAAGAGATGAAATGGTCAGCATTTGGAGGCAATGAATAGAAAAACAGGCTAAAGAAGAAGAAGAAGAAATAAAGAAAAGCGTGATTTATTTTATAAATGTATATAGTGCTTTCGTAAAGTAGTGGATAAATTCGTTAAAAGTTCAAGAGTAACTTTTGAAAAAAACGCTGGAACCCGTCGATTTTTAGTTTTATTTCCACATTTCTCCCAATAAAATCTATACATACAGAGTGACCCTCGTAAGAGGAAAAACGTTATCGATGTTTTTTTAAATAGCAACCCACTTTTTTATTACGGAATTTGAAAGAACGCATTTTTTTACTTACGCTAAGCTAATTTTTGCGTATAGGTCACACGCCTAAAAATTAAGAAAAACAATTTCAAAATTGAAAAATTCTAAATTTAATTTTAGGAAGTATGATTTTACGTTTTTATCAATGACAGCAATCAACAAAAAACATGACAGTCGTCTTG
Source organism: Agriotes lineatus (assembly GCA_940337035.1). Lineage (NCBI taxonomy): Eukaryota > Metazoa > Arthropoda > Insecta > Coleoptera > Elateridae > Agriotes > Agriotes lineatus. The sequence goes on along the minus strand of CALNHX010007518.1, from coordinate 30,212 downwards.
GCTACAGTCAGGCAGACAACGGTGCACAATTTGAGCATTTAATTTAGCTGTTTTTCAAGTTATCATTGCAATTAACTTTAGTATTTTGCAATTTTAATTTTTTCACCAACTTTTGGTCATGTGACCTATACTCAAAAGTTATCTTAGTCTAAGTAAAAAGATGCGTTCTTTTAAATTCCGTAATAAAAAAGGGTTACTATTTAAAAAAAACATCCATGACGTCATTCCTCCTACGTGGTTCACCCTGTGTGTATAGATTTAATTTGAAAAAATGCGCAAATAAAAATAAAGATCGACGGGTCCCAGCGTTTTTTTCAAAATTATTCCTTGAACTGTTAATGAATTTATCCACTACTTTAGAAAATCATTGTATATGCTGCTATACCTTCACGTATAGTGATATTAATCTGTTTATGAATTATATTTTTACTTTATCAATTTAAAATTGCCCTATTCATGATTTGAATATCAGTAATTATTAATTGTGGATTCCTTTTATATAGATTGCTTATTTCTGAAATCGGATGTTCTGAATTTTAATTTTATTGTATAAGTCAAAATAACTTCCGTCAAATGATATGTCAAACAGATTTGAAAAAATGACAAATACCAAATCGTTTCACTAGTACACAACAATATCAAAACTGTAAGTAATTCTTTAATAACTAAGTCACCTAGTAATTATTACCTTACTACTCAATATCACCCACCTTTCACTCAAACTCTACAATGTTCTGGATGTCGACTAACCTGCTCCCCTCTTCCTATGAATCCAACCTCTTAAGTACTTTTTCGCAACAAAAGGTTCCACTGACAAGATGTCCAAACTGTTCAGAATTAGTGATACAAACTTACCCCACAACGTGTAACCAAACAGACCAAATCAGCAGCCACCTACTTTCAACACCGCATCTGTCAACTTCCTGAAACATGCCTCCTCAACCGATGGTCCTCCATTTGAACTCTCCCTTAATACCAAACAGCTTGACGTAATCCAATTCGATTAATATATGATGTCAAATGTAATTCTCCAATTAACTTGACTTACTATTTTACTCCGTATTCACAATTGCAGATTAATTCTGCTTTTCCATTAGCTTTTTACCATATACTTCTACTTCTTTAGTGTTATATCTTTACTTGTTCTTGGATTCAATTTCATTTTTATCTCACCACGTCAATTTAGTATTTGATCCTTTTTATTAACCAAACATTACTAAATAAAAAATAGGGTTTATTTTAATATTTTATATTACACCAAAATTAGTTCAGCTGCATTCTTTCAAATTTTTTATTTCTAATAGTTAAAAACAAAGTGCTTAACGAATAATTTTTCTACTTTTTGCACTCTATCTCTTAATATTTGATTTCTACCAACTATTTATAATAATTTACTTCAATTAAGTATTTGTCATTTCCTTCAAACCTTATTTCTTTAAATATTATATTATTTTTGAATCCATATGTTTCTCAATTAGCCATATTCCACTCCATTATAAATTCTATTTTCCTTTCTAATTGCATAATAATTATTCACAATCAAAATTCATATTTAAATAGATCTTGATTATATTCAACTATTGTACTCCCTTAATCCTTTCTAAAATTGATTTTTACACCCCTGCATATATCATTATAATACAATAACTATTAAAGGTAGTATCACAAAGAACTGTAAATTTTTACAAAATGAATAATAAAGATAGCGATAACTGACTACTCACAATCCCATAATAAAATAATAAAGAATAATATACTGCCAACTAATCGCTTTTTGTAATTGCAAATGATTTTGCACTTTTCCAAAGATTAGAACCGAATACTTTGAACTCGAATTACGATAAAATTCGGCATTTACCTCAACGTCAAATGCACAAAATGTAACTTAATTTGAATGTGTCAGAACCACACAAAAATAAGTGTTTTAAACAGTTTCCTCTTCTTCTTCGTGTAGGCCGAGATCCCTGTAACTCATTATTTTATAAATAAAAAATCCAAATGGTTGTATTGTGCAGTCGTTTTCACGCACCATATACACTGTTTACAAGTTGTCTGTTCCAATTATATTTTCACAAATAGGCAATTGCCCCAGTTTATTAAACGACATAAACAATAGAACAATAAGTTATTAATTGGGACATAATCATCAGATTCAAACAAATGTACCTACATAATTTAAATCAGACAAACTCAATCGGTACTCACATTATTCGAGCAACTTTAGAATTGAAACCACATGAAAATTGCCAGATCACTGCCGTAGTATCTAAAATCAATTGCTTATAAAGCACCAATCGCGTCCACTTCATTCCGTTCCGATAAAAAAAATAATCGCATTTATCTGCACATGTACTTGGCACACATGAAACGCCGTCTGTGTGAAATGGTGTATAAAGATTCGAAACCCAGTTTTGTACTTTGTTCGACAGGAAGCTCGTTCTAGTACCAAAAAATCGAAATGTAAAAATGCCAGAATGTGGAAGCCAACCGTATCGTTGGTCAATGCAATTCAAAATGGCATATCAGTGTCTTCTTAAATGAATTACATAGCGATGAATTGCAAAACGGGGCTTTTCAACGAAATGACTCTCGATTTTGCACAGCACGTGAATCCATTCACTACATACAGGTTTCTTGCATGATCGCATATACGTATAGTATAAATACTCAAAATCCTCTTCCCTAGTCTTGCATGTGGTCAGTTATAAAGATTTAAATTTTTATAACACTCGCCAATAACCTAGAAGAAACGATACAAAAAAGCTAGGTGCGACGAGTTAAATAAATAATTCATTTGTTTGATATTTGACTATGGAATTGTTTGAAATTGATTGCTCCCACAAACAGTAGCTAGTTACTGATGTAACCCTAATTGCTGACAACATTAGAGGTTAAAGTCAGAAATCTAACAAATAAATTGTTTTGAGATAGACCAAAAACTGCTAAGAATCAGAAATTGGGCTATATACATATACAGGGGGTCCTTAAAATATTATTATGATGTGGCTATATAAAGCTATACTTTTATTAATGTGATGCCCTTTTAAATTCAATAATAATTCTTTAATAAAAATAAATCAAGTTCTCTTATCTCAGGTGGTTCGCCAAATCAAGATCTCTATCTATTAATTGAATGTCAATATTACAGTTAATGACGTTTAGTTGTCAAACCGACTTACAAATCTCAATAAACCAGGTATCGACAATTGTGTTTTTACATTAATCAATTCATTCAATTAAATATTGCTTTGTATTACTGTATTTCACTGATTGATCTTTATTTAAATTGTCTTAATATTAATTTCTAACAAACGTTGTCACTTATTCAGCTTCACTCGCACAATTTCTTACACCAGTGCCTCCTACTTCCTAAAGGATCTCAACGTCGTCTTCGCCTGACACCTATCAACCAAATCCAATACCTCTGCTGATGCCGGCTGCAATCTCTCTGTCAAACGACAGCTTTAACTTCAACAAAACCTGGTAAGTTTCAACTTTCTAACTGCAACAGCTCTTATCTTGTTTCTTCTTTAGATATCCTTCAGCACTCTGCAATCTGCTCCGATGTTGTCCAACTCTGGTAGTACTACCACAAATCTCGCTCTAGCTGAATCACCTTATTTCGATGCAACCATCAATGTCAAACATAAATATGTAATTATGCGACACGCCAGTCAATAAATCCAATTCCATCCAATTTTGTCGTTCTCTAGTTCCCTTTAAATGTAATTCGCAGCACTTAACAATCTCTTCACTGATTGTGAGTATTTTTTTATATTAATATTTAGACTCCTTTTTTAATACCTCGTAGATTTCTTAATAGCAACCCCATTTGTATATCAACCAAACAACGGAGCCGAACATTTGGGCGCGGCCGTTTGGGCGCGGGCGTTTGGGCGCGGCCGTTTGGGCGCGAAGACACTTGGGCGCAGAGCCACTTGGGCGCGAAACATTTGGGCGCGAGGAAATTAATTAACGTATATTAGTATGAAAACGTATTTTAAATAACGAAAATTACTTAAAGCACTTCCAAGGAGGTGGCGGGCGGCAAAAATTTTCTATATAATTATTAATTGTCAAAAATTAGAATATTATTAATGCAAGTAGGTTCGACGAAAACAAGTTACAAATTTTAACTTTCCGGTAAATACTAACAAATTTTTTGCAGAGATTTATTACATTAAAATAATAAGTAACAAAGAATAAATGAATAGAGATTGGGTACAAACAGAGCTATTGATGAACCATCCAACCATTTGGAGATTCGTCGACAGCCTGAAAACTGTTCAACGAGGGAGAGATGTTGCTTATGAACAGTTACTTGAGGGAAATAAGCCCACTGAAAAAAAAACAAAAATATATCCAGGCTGATGGAAAATAAAAAATTTGGTTGAAGATTATAGTAATCAATATAATAGGGACATTCTAGAATTTTTAAGGGGCATTTCGTACAATTATGAAATAAATGCGTAGATGCTTCTTGTTTATATTTTAAAAAATTGTATATATTTACTTTAAGAATAATATGTATTATGATGGTAAAAATGTCAAAAATTAATTTTGATTATTAAAATTAATCATTTTATATTATTATTTATTATTATTCTTATTTTTGCTCTTATCTTCAGTTAGTCGGTTCATAACATAACGAAAATAATTGATTACTTTAAAATTTAAAGTTTCTTGTTAAGTATTATTATTATAAAGAAAACTCGAAGTCGACTAGTTTCGGTCAAAAAAGAACACATATTAGAAACATATTAAACATTATAACCATCAAACGATTAAATATAGCACATAATTATTCATTTGCCAGTACAATAAATGTATTTCTATTTAAAATTATTTTCAACACCTATATATAATCTATTTCCATCTTTATTTCAATTCAGAATTATTATTTCATATCTAACATAGGTACTGCTTTTTATGTATTCAGAATTATTTCAAAACTAGTCTAATATTCTACCTTCTTTATTTCTATTCGGATTTATTTCAAAATTTATCTAATATATGTACATACTACCACCTTATTTAAAATGAATCTCATAACGGTTTCAATAAATAATTGGTTTATTCTTTTAATATTGTTCGATTAATTACATTAACTTCTCTGGATAAATAATGATTTAATAAATGTTTGTCTATTTATGCCAAATTAAAATTATTCACACTTAATGTGTTCCTAAATCCCAATGTTGACCCTTTCTCGCGCCCAAGTGTCTCGCGCCCAAGTGTCTCGCGCCCATGTGCCCCCGCGCCCAAACGGCCGCGCCCAGACGGCCGCGCCCAAACGGCCGCGCCCAAATGTCCTAGACCGACCAAACAACTATACAAATTCTGCACTAATTTCCATTTTTATTTAATAAATATCACGTTTCAAAATATCTTATACATTTTTCTTTTAGTTTTTTACGTAACTACCCTTAAACAAAAACTTGTTCTTGTTGGATGCTATTCTTACGGCACCCTTACATATTTTAAATAATCCATTATTTACAAATTAACAATTCACATTATCATTATAACACATTTGTCAATAGTTACCTTGGCTTGTATTTTATTAAAATTTTCTGTAACTATTAAATTAACATATTCAATCAATATCAAAATCTCTTCTCTCATTGTCTCAATTAAATTTTTAATAAGGTTTGAAATTTTAACACCTATCAAGATTTAATTATATCATTCTTCCAAGCTTATTTGTTTCAAATATTTCTTTATTGAAATTAATTACACTGCCTCATGTATCATAACAATATATTGCCGTGGCTTAGCCGCAGACTTCTGGACCTAAAGACTTCGAGATATATAATTATTTTAATACGAACGACAAACTATTTTAGACTCAAAAACAGACTCCATTACTCGAACCAGCTTCAAATCGTACCAATAAAACGTTCAGGCTGCATGGAGATATCGGAGGGCCGAGCATCTACAGAGAAGACGACTTGCGGTTTTTTTCCGTATTAGCTAAGGGTGCTCAAATTACCATAGGGCACCAAAGAATCTTTTGCAACCAATAAGTCATTACCTTATCAGAACTTATTAACTCTCTAAAGTACTATACGTAGCCAACTCGCTACAACTTGAAACAGACTTCAAAAACGTTGGACATCGCAATTGCTTGCATTAACCATACACAGAATCATAGTCAACATAAACGGGGTTATATTAATTAACGACAATAAATATGATACAAAATGTTACATCAGTTAATTTCAGCAGTCGTATAAATCACAAGCGCAACCCACGCTTCAGACGAAAACCACAAATTCAGCCAACTCTACTGCTGCCACTAATTATAGGGGTTTATCTAGCACATAACAAAGTTAAATATTTAAATAGGTAACAGACCTCCGTGCCCATTAAATTAGAGGGCAATTACAATTGTGCGATGATGCCGTAAGTTAAACATAGCAGGGGGGCGATAGTATGCCACCACGTACGTAGAAGTTCATGTTTCATAATGCGATAGGAATTACTTACAAAGTCGAAGGTGATACAACACTAGCCGCTGATTCCAATATTTCGATGAGCTTAATGTACAGATTCGCTTTTACCTTTACAACACATAATCGTGTCTTAATACTACCAGCAATTCGAGGTGGCGTTGACAAAACAAACAACAGCAGACTGCATAATTAGTCATTTGTACAAGTAAAGACACAGCAAGGACTCTCAGCAAGAACAAATACTCAGTAACAAACGGAAAACTCATCAATTATTACAAATTCGGATACTACCAATTAGTAGCTCCAGTTCACGAAACACGAGTGTCTAATTCAGCTTACAACTCCAAGACTGAAATTGTGACGCCAGAAAAGTTCTCAATAAAACCAAAATATTTTCAATAAATCAACCATACAAATCTGCTGCAGCGCGAGTGAGATAGGACACTAATCTTGTTCTCAGAAGTTACTATAAACTATCCTTAAACTAAGACAAAGATTAATACTAAGTATAACGCATGCGTTCAAGTCGGGGGCGCTTGTAGAAAAGAACGAGAAATGAAAAACATCTCCGCAGGTTCGCGCAAACAAATAAATGGCCTAGGTACGCATGACAACGGATGGATGATCCATCTCGCGCAACTGAAGGACATTTAAAAGGAGTTCGGTAACCTTAATGACAACAAGTTGAGCTTTTCGGACAGGGGCGACCAAAATGCATAACAAGGGAGGTACAATTAACGAGCCATTAAAGAGTAACGTTTTTTACCCGTAACACAGTACTCTGCTTCAAAGTTGTTTTTAAATGTAATTTTGTTTATCGCAATAGAATGCTTGAACCGATTTAGTTAATATTCCGTGCGACACTTAATACGGATGTCTTTTGATATTATACTGATAGTTATTATCGGTAAATTAAACATGAGTGTCATGACACTGATCAACAGTGATTCTCTAATGGCAAAGTCGATATCTTTTAAATATTCTCTCCAGAAAAAGACATTCATGAGTAAGTTGTTTCGTTTCTCTGTAATTATTCATATATTTTACGATTTATAAAAAAAAATCTTTATTATTCGGGCTTAACAATGATTTTGGACCAAGAAATTTGTGGTTACGACATTCGCCTATAGTTATTTATGTGTACAGTGCAGAAAATTTATATTTATGCCAAAAATGAACTGTAGTTCGGTGCAACTTTTTCTGTCACACTGTATTAGATGTTTCAGGTTAAATGGCCATACAAATTTACGACAAAGCATGCGATTTAGGTTTTATATTGCACGCTATCTTAATGGCGTACAATAAGAAATACCAGTGGTTAAGCAATCTAACTATTGGTCGAATTGTCAAGTGTTCCATCACAGTCCCCGTGAGGTTTCCACATTAAAAATGCGACTACCGTGGCTTTCATATTACTACGATGTATAGCATGTAAAATATTCCTTGCTAGGGTTGAAACTTCTTTGTCTCAGTAAAACTCCAAGTAAGACTTTGAGCATATGACTACAGCATTCGCTGTTTAAGATACTTGGCACTCTGCATGTCTAGAGTTTCTGTATGTGTATAACAAATAGCAATTGATAATTTAAATGAATAGGTACAATCGGTGGAATAGATATTAGAAATGTCATTTTAATGAGTACAAACAATTTCACAGCCCTCTGAAGAAAGAAAGTATTTGATCATAAGTACATACTTTAAAAAAATTATGGATAAAAGATGTTTGTACCTATAGCAATGTCTGATAGAAACCCATAAGGAGGTGATTCAAATTGTAACCCACACGAAACTCAATTTGGCACATAAATAATATGCTTATAATTTGTACGTCGCTAATACTCCAAGGCGCTTGAATCTTCCGTGCGCACGGATGAGAGATACACCAAAGGATCAAGTTATGCGGGCCGCCTCTTAAAGTTAAGTCTCACGCAACCCTTCCTAAATTTCTCCAGAAGTATACCCAGAAAAAAATCCCAAAAAGGGGTCAAACAAGGGTACTTGACCTACTGAAGCGACCAGTCCATCCAACTCTAACTGAAAGAGCTGCCAAGCCCTCTGGGCCTTGCCGAAGCCACTAGTCCGAGATCTAGATCTGCCGAAAGAAGCCGTCGTTTTAAGAACACCCGAGCCCGAACTCCAAACCACCTAGCATATTTGTGTTGGTTGTTGAGGTCCAGCACCTACAAATATCTCCTTGAAACCGATCTCTATGTCGTGTTAGTGGCTTGGTGGCACAAGTACTTGATTACTGCTCCTAGAACAACCCTCAATAATACAACACCTGAGGTTTAGTTGCCCTTCCCTGCGCCCTTAAGGATCAGGACTCCAACATCGGACCACAGAAACGACAATAATACGCTTCGAGAGAAACCGCGGCAAACATGAACAATTCCACAACACCAGGTATCTGTACAAAAACACTTCCATGTCCTAGGGTCAGGTCTCGAGGCAACACTAGAGAAAATCATAGCTTCCACTTCGATCGCGTGTTTCCGATCTACAGTTTCGCTGTAAGTTAAGGCGAAGCATCTTGCTAGCATTCGCACTTTTACAAGATAGAGGTTAAGCATATCGTGGCGCTCCTAGGGCCATGAGAAGTGGTTCCAGGGTGCGTCTAGCACTAGTACTATTCGATTCACCCCCGAGGAGAACCTCAACTTGGGTTGTGCGTCGAAATCTAGCAATATAAATTTAAAACCAAATGTAAACAAGGCAGCCATTAGGCTTAGATGCAGTCATATTTAACCGTACCAAGAGCTATAACGAATATAGCAAGTAATATGTGTTGCAGCCCTGTCCAGGTCGAGTTCTGCAGCATCACCACGAAAGCTTTCATTTTAACATTATACATACAGTATATAAGTAGTTCTAATTTAATATCTAACTTGTAATTTACAGACCAGTAGATATTTTCTATTTAATGCGTTCTCTGTCTATAAACTTGAATATGAATCGGACCCTGGCGTTCTGACCACGCTTACGGCAAAATTAAATAAATGAGCAAAGTAAGTGAACAAAAAGTATTCAGCCTACGGCGTTCATTACTTTTTGGGTTCATTATCGAATGGTAGGATAGGTATACCAGCAACTGGGAGCCGGAATGGTGCGGGCATGTTCCATGAACAGAAAGCAAAAGAACAATAATAGAACAATGATCTCAATAGCAAACCTTGGAAACAAGAACTAGCAAAACACAGAATCAAAATAAAGAACCTGAAAATAAACAGAAACAAAGAATTATTTAAAATTCATTAGTACCACTTCCCAAAGCAACCGGCTCTGAAATACTACAGCCACCCCCATCATCGACATATTCATGTGCTACATCAAAAACGAAAAATTACCTTCAACAAACCGACCCAAATAGCAACAACACATTTATTAGGATCCCAACTACATAAGGAGAATATGGTGATTAAGGGGACAGAGATCAAAACCTCCATCAAGAAATATCAACGAAGAGTAAGCCTCCAGACAGATACAATTACTGTAGGTGGTTTGATGAAATTACCAAACATGTAAGAGCAAACTTTTGGCAAAAAACCTTGAATAAACAAACTGGGAAACTTGATGGAGAGAGAGGCCTTTGCCCAAACCTGGGTTTTAAAGGCCGATAGAAATAATAGCTATAACTGCCCTTTTCCCAAACCTGGGGTTTTATAGAATAATAGTAACTGGAAAATTAAGCTAATACTCTAAACTAGAAATGCAAACTAAAATCCATCTAATGAATGAATCTAGAACGACTTAATCTTTTTATGTAATATATGGGTTAGATAAATCGGGTCTAGGAAAATTCACCGCCAACAATTCACCGTCAGCAATTCACCGCCAGCAGTTCACCGGAATGCAATTCACCGCCACCACAATTCACCGCAACAAAAATTTACCGCCGCAATAATTCACCGCCATTATTCACCGCAACAAAAACGAATTATTTTTTTAATTAAACTTGATGTCCTCGATTCCTTGAAAATGGATTAAGTAGTTTGTAAAAATAACTTCCAGTAATTGTCATAAGCAGTGATACTATAGTTAGTACTTATTAAGTACAGCTATTAAAAGCCTATTTAATTTTATGATCCCTCGCAAAAATAGATTATCCAACAGAAAAGAATTGTCGCGGTGAATTATTCTAGTTTACTCCATATATTTCTATATAAATTTGATAATGTTCCTATATCAACATGTTCTAAATTGTATTATTTTCTGGTTTTTATTAAAGTTTTTTAATAAAATGTTTTAATTTTTATTTTATATAACTAAATGAAACAAGTTCAACTAAATTTTTTGTATGTTTCTAAATTTTTAAATTCTTCACAGATAAATTAAGTTTTTGTCGCGATGAATTATACTTGCGGTGAACTGCTGCCGCGATGAATTGTCGTGGCGGTGAATTGTGTTTCGGTGAACTGTTGGCGGTGAATTGTTGACGGTGAATTGTTGGCGGTGAATTTTCCGGCACCGAGATAAATCCCATACAATTGCACTTTTTTGTTTATGTAGCCATTTCTCCATTTGCTCAAGTTTCTGAAATGTTTCCAAAATGTTTCTAAAATTGTAGTCACATTGTTTGGCTATTTTGAAATTGAGTATCTTTTTCCTTGTCTTGCAACAGCTTTTTTATTCCCTTTCGTAACTTCTCAAGTTCATTGTAACTTCCTTAATTATTTGCAATACTTACTCTTGATTTAAAAATAACTTTCAATAACAGCTTTATTAAAAATACTTTATTTACCAGTAAAACAGTTATCACAAAATATCTTACATCAATAACTTCAAAATATTATTGATAAAACGCATAAACTGAACAGAATAGGTTCGGAGCATTACCCTAATAAAATCCAAGATCACAATATTTCAGATAATTACTGACATAAATTAGACAACTTAAAAGTCTGGCATTACTACTATTAATTTTTGGTGAATTCTTTGCCACAGTACATGTATTGCTCATTCTACTTGCATTTACTACTTCAACTAGAAACAAAAGCAGCAAAATAATCAACATTCATTCGAGCGAGTTTATAATAAATGAAAATATAATTACTTAATTTAAGTATCAAACTAGTCGAGTAAAGTTAGGAGGGAAAGAACAAAATACTGTGCAAATCATAAAACACTCTCTAATTTTAAGACACACATAAATACAAATACAATAATACCAAGGTAGATAAAATAAAACCATCATCACATTAAGATCTTATAGCTAACATGGGATTTCGCTGTTCGTTTAAAGCATTTTTCTTAGACATTTTGAGATCCCGATTCAAGGATGTGATGCATGAAGTATGTTTCAATTTAAGACAGCTTCTTCCTGTGTGTTTCTGAGAATAATATGCAACTATACACTCGCCCTCCCAAGGAAATGACTGCGAAGAAGTAATTGTATTCCAGCGGATCCTCCAAATAGGGCATCCAGAGAGTAATAGCTCTGAATTGATGCGAACATTAAAACATTAGCCACCTCATAGGCCACACTGTTAGCCACTCCACGAATTGCAAGTGGGAAGAGCTGCGCTGTCATTGTCCATGAAATGGATGTCACGACGTACAGCAGCAGCATGACAACTGAGACCCAATTTTGGGTTGTGGTTCCTGATTCAAGTAATGAAAGGCAACACTTATTAAAAAAATTCGAAACAATATTTCCCAATTTCCTATTACCTTCATGGATCCAGTTGGTGAACATTCTTGAAATACCCATGCATATGGCCATGCCTGAAGCACTGACGATAATAAGATGACGCCTTTTATATCGTCTCATGAGCCACGTGTTAGCCATGGACATGCAAAATCTCACTGTACCGATAAATATGGAAGCTACGTAAGGATTGATATCAGTTCCAACGTCCTGATAATGAAAAAAATAAATTTCCAGTGGATCTTTTAAAGCATTTCTTACCTTAAAGAACTTTACAGCATAGAGTTGAATAATATAGATCCCAGAGCTGCTGGAAGAAGAATAAACCAAAAAGAATAAGAAGTGGCTTGTAGCCTGTAGGTTGGAAGAGAATTTTTATTTTCCTCGAGGTGCTGTTGCCGACTAGTCGTTCCCGTTTCTCTATCTTTAACATCTGCTTCTTTTGCAGGAAGGTCAGTTGCATTTCCGCAAACGTTTCAGGCTGAAACAAATCCATTCTTAAAAGAAAGAATTATACAAGTCTTAAAGACTAACCTTATGTTCAGGTTGCCTGATACTTGTTAATCGGGTGTAAACATGATGAGAATGACGAGAAGTATTGTGTATACCGATTTTCGTATCAATAAAAGTGCTATTTTAACAAATGAGGAAGTTGGTGGCTGTTGCTATTAGAACTCCGCCCAGAGCACTCGGTATGGCTGATAACTTAATCATATGGAGTCTTCCAATGACGTCCATAGTGAACCCTTCGATTATGTCACCTACAGGTGCTACTATCACAAGTACGCTCGCTGTGATATATTAATGTTTGTAAATTAAAGTAATAATTGGAAACTTAAGAATAAAAAATATAAATTTCATTGCAAACACTTACAACATGTAGGCAGCGTACATACATCAAACAAGTAGAGACACTCATATCAAATGTTAAAACTTGTCTAGAGTGCCTGGGACAGTAACTCGGGGGGTATTTCTGAGCTTGACTATCAGATTGCAGCACAAAATTCTACCAATGAGAGCCAGTTACTAGCTCTGATACCAATCATATGCGATAAAGTAGTGGCGTCATCTGTTAGTACCATCGGAAAGTATCCCCCAGGAGTCGTCCAAGGTCATCCAAATCGATATTTTGACCTCAAAGGAACCGACAGTGAGTGTCTCTACTCGGAGCCGGACATTTGGGCGCGGCCGTTTGGGCGCGGCCGTTCGGGCGCGGCCGTTTGGGCGCGAAGACACTTGGGCGCAAAGCCACTTGGGCGCGAGACATTTGGGCGCGAGGAAATTAATTAACTTATATTAGTATTAGCTAGCTTTACTATTCATATGTCTGAAAATTTATTTTAAATAACGAAAATTACCTAAAGCACGTCCAAGGAGGTGGCGGGAGGCAAAAATTTAGTATAGAAATACTAATTGTCAAAAATTAGAATATTATTAAAGCAAGTTAAAAATGTTAACTTTCCGGTGAATACTAGCAAATCTTTTGCGGAGATTTATTACATTAAAATAATAAGTAACAAAGAATAAATGAATAGAGATTGGGTACAAACAGAGCTATTGATGAACCATCCAACCATTTGGAGATTCGTCGACAGCCTGAAAACTATTCAACGAAGGAGAGATGTTGCTTATGAACAGTTACTTGCGGGAAATGAGCCCACTGAAAAAAAAACAAAAATTTATCCAGTCTGATAGAAAATAAAAAATTTGGTTAAATATTATAATAATCAATATAATCATGTAGACGGCGTAAACAATAGGGACATTCTAGAATTTTTAAGAGGCATTTTGTACAATTATGAAATAAATGCGTGGATACTTCTTGTTTATATTTTAAAACATTGTATATATTTACTTTAAGAATAATATGTATTATACTAGTAAAAATGTCAAAAATAAATTTTGATTATTAAAATTAATCTTTTTATATGATTATTTATTATTATTCTTATTTCTGCTTTTATCTTCAGTTAGTCGGTTTATAACATAACGAAAATAATTGATTACTTTAAAATTTAAGGTTTATTGTTATAAGCCGTTCACGATCTTTTTGGGTCAGGTGAGGCTATGACCATCTAGTAATTTTGTTGGCAGAACCTCTGATGCAACTAAACTCCCTCATGGAAATTGACACTTTTTGAGTTAGGTTAGGTTGTTTTCAGTTTAAGGTTATATTTTCTGAATTGGTACATTGTTGCCGGATATTCTCTAGTCTCCACATCGACTCGCGTTCTTTTAAATTTGGTCTGTCCTTTTGAAATTGGAAGTAGCATCGTTTAATGGAAATTTGTTGTTGTAACAAAATTATTTTGGGCATTTTAACTTTTCCTTTGACGAAAATTAAAATTATTTTTATACATTTGATAAATCATTTATTTTCTTATGAATATAAAAATAATAAATCTGACAATGTGGTGGCAAGAAAATGTCGAACAGACACTGACAGTGCCGCTACATCATCGAATCAGTTAGTCCAACATGAAAACAAAAAAATTTAGCCAACTTTGTCCCAAAAAGGTCGTGAACGGCTTATAAGTATTATCATTATAAACAAAACTCGAAGTCGACTAGTTTCGGTCAAAACAGAACACATATTAGAATCATATTAAACATTAAAACCATCAATCGATTAAATATAGCACAGCATTATTCATTTACCAGCACAATAAATGAATTTTTATTTAAAATTATTTTCAACCTCGTATAATCTATTTCCATCTTTATTACAATTCAGAATTATTATTTCATATCTAACATAGGTACTGCCTTTTTTATGTATTCAGAATTATTTCAAAACCAATCTAATATTCTACCTTCTTTATTTTTATTCGGATTTATTTCAAAATTTATCTAATATAGGTACATACTACCACCTTATTTAAAATTAATCTCATAACGGTTTCAATAAATAATTGTATTATTTTTTTAATATTGTTTGATTAATTACATTAACTTCTCAGGATAAATAATGATTTAATAAATGTTTGTTTATTTATGCCAAATTGAAATTATTCACACTTAATGTGTTCCTCAATCTCAATGTTGACCCTTTCTCGTGCCCAAGTGTCTCGCGCCCAAGTGTCTCGCGCCCAAGTGTCCCCGCGCCCAAACGGCCGCGCCCAGACGGCCGCGCCCAAACGGCCGCGCCCAAATGTCCTAGACCGGTCTCTACTTGTTTGATTTATGTATGCTGACGTAGGTATATATTCTGTTTCACCATTGATAATTAATTAATGTTTTGAACTATATTACACTAAAGTAAATGAAGAAAATGTAACCAAGCATCTATGAAAATACTATGTTTGAAAAACTTATGTAGAATTGCCAAAAACAGAAAACTGGAAGATGACTGGGGAGGCTCAGGTCCAAATGGGACTCTAATGGCACGAAGAGAAAGAAAAATAGGAAAACATGCCTAATGTAGAGTGTATAACGCAGCACTAAATATTGGAAGAAACTTGGAAGATTGGAGAAGAAAAAGTAAACCAGTTTTCTGAAAATTATAATCTGATAGAAAAACAAAACAACAGAAATAGGAGGCATACTTGAAGAATTACTAAAAGGTAACAACAAAATCAGTGTAAATTATCGAATGATCGTGGTATTGCACTGTGAAACATATTTCGTAAATATTTAGAAGAATATGAAAAGTTCTAATAAAACAGCAATACCTACAAACACCATAAAAGAGCAAGTCTGATTAGAGCCTGGAGATCCTGCATATAAACAATCTCTTTAGTTTGCCATTAAAACAGAAAACACTAGCGGCAGGAAGAAAACTACACCTAATGTTAGCAAGCAAATGACAACTTACTCCAGCAAAAAAGTGTTGAAAACAGCAATAACAGAACAACTAACCACATAATTAAAAAAAAAGAATTAAGACCCAGCTTTACTGCATTTCTCCTCACTTAAAAGACATATTGATAGAATATTGGAGAAATAAAAATTAAAATGAAAACAAAGTAGTAATACCAAGAGAAAATGACCTGACACTGTGCACTCTGCAATTTGCAGACAACCAGCTCATCATAGCACAAAACCAAGGAAATGTAGAATATATGCTGCCATGAGAAGACAACCCTACAGTATATACAACATATAATTTGCAGTGAATAACAAAGAAACTTTAAAATATATGTTACCAAAAGAAGACAACCCTACACTGTGCACCCTGCAATTTGCAGCTTGCTTTGCCGCAAAATGAAGAAAACGCAGAATATGTGGTACCAAGAGATGACGATTCTGTACTATTCCTCCTGATCATTGCAGAGCAAAAAGATGAAAACCTGGAACATATTCTACCTATGTAGAATATATGCTACCAAGAGAAGACGACTCTACAGTATACACTCTACACTCTATAAACACTACATAGAATATGTACTACCACGAGAAAACAACTCTACACTATGACCTTGTATTTCGCAAGTGACCAGGTCATCGTAGAACAGAAAGAAGAAAACTTGTAACAAATGCCACCAAAGAAAGACTCTATACTACACCTTACGTAAAATATGTGCTACCAGGAGAAGACGACTCTACACTACGCCTCCTATAAACTATAAATGACCAGTTCATCGTAGAACAAAAGGAAGAAAGATTGGAACGTTGGAACACATTTTACCAAAAGAAGATGATTCTAGACTATACACACTACGTAAAACATGTTCTACAAAGAAGTGTTTCAATTGGAGGAATCCGGAATTTAATGTATGTAATATAGAGCGGAATCTTTTCATAACTTAAGTAGGTCGGTTGGCACCAATATTAGCCCAAGTTTAGGTTAAACATTTTTATTTTCTATTAAACGTTCTCAACATGTTTTTGGTAACTACTTTTTGTAGTAATGATTTACCTGTAACGTTTCGCCCAGCGTGAACGCGGTTTTATAAATTTAAAATAAATTTGCGCGTTCTCCCTTGTCTTGCACCACGTTAGGATCCAAAGCGAGCGCCGAGAGCAACAAAGTGACGTCACCGCGAACAATCGCAGGGACACCGCTGCGCACCTAAACTACGAATCCCCGCTCTAGCGATCCGATACGAACTTCTGATAAGGCCCGCACCAGATATAAAAGGAGAAATTGATACCAGAACAAGTTAGATTTTCCTAGAATTCTTTCCGAACCTCTTCCAGACCTGCTTCCTCTCAGGAGAGCCTACGGGCTCTTCGAGAATTTCCTAGAATTTCCAAGTATTTTTCCCGAACCTCTTCCAGACCTGATTCCGCTCAGGAGAGCCCCCGGGCTCTTCGAGAATTTACCTATAATTCCCCCAGTCCTCTCTCCTTGCCTACGCTCTCTCAGGAGTGACTCCGGACTCTTCGAGAGGACCCCGAACAGTTACCCGAAAGGCTAGACGCTCGGGTTGTCTACGGACTCTTCAACGTCGTTCTCCCAAGCTCCTGGACGTTCGGATTGTCTACGGACTCTTCAACGTCGTTTCCCCAAGCTCCTGGACGTTCGGATTGTCTACGGACTCTTCAACGTCGTTCCCCGAGCACCCAGTGACCTAGAAAGCCTTCTCAAGCCCTACGGCGACGCCGTCGAACACTTGGTTACAAGGGGGGCTTTGCCGAACCCGCCGACGACGTTCTTCAGCACTGGGACGCCCGAGCTCGCCGGTGACGACTCCGTCCGTGAAGCAGGTTTCCCCGCACCCGGACAGCGACATAGACGTAATTAAACCTGTTAATTGCGTCTGGAATAACTTGGCATCACCAAAGCCAAGAAACGCGCACTAAGAGGTCGCGCCTTACGAGCCAGTGGCCGGCGTCCATAGGTACGCGCGTTTGAATCGAGGGCAACCCGACGGGGACCATCGCCGACAAGAGACAACAGCTATTTAATCGAAATTTACCTACCTGGATTCGTAAAGCTGTTGCCCCGGTAAAATCAGATGAGTTCGCCGAACGCCCATATTCCCGTCACATAATAACTGCAGGCCACAGTAGAACACTAGATGCACCAGGTATGAAGGTAATTTAGCTTGATATTGACCACAGTTTCGTATATTTAACAATTTCAAGACCGGGTATAATGTTATTGTCCGCCACTACGTGGCGATCCGCTAACTTGTCATAATTATCTGTTCAGGTCCTACGCGATGCCTACACACACTGGAACTAATGTATATACAAGCAGCTTGTATGCTGGACAGCTGCTGTCCCGAAATAGAGTGTCACCGTCCGATTACCAGCAAGCGAAACGCCCCGTTAAAGAAGTTAATTTATTTTTATAAACATCGTTACATTTTATTATTTCATATGTTGAATACAATTTAATTTAATGTATTTAGTTAAAAATGACTATACTATGATAAAAAGTTGGTCTGTGTTTTCATTCTTAAGTTGCTAACTGAGTTTATCACCTGGATCTTCGCATTTTGAGCTAATCTTAGGAAACCAGTTTCAGTCTGGTGATTGTAGCAATTAAGTTTAAATTAAATTAAACTAGCCCGTCAGGGCCCTACGTTTATATTTTTATAATATAAGCCGACCTTCTGTCTGCATGCTACCACTAAATGAAACGCAGATAGGATTCCGTTATAGCCGGCAGACGTGCGTTCTTTTGTCACCATTAATTGCTGTAATGTTTGCATAGCATTCCAGATGACAATTTTTAATATTTTCTGGTGTTAGAACTTTTAATTTGTTCTTTTTGTCACATGTGCGATGTTTGACTTTTAATTACAATCATTTATTCGTGTCATAATGATTTGGATTGACACCAATCACAATAATTCTTGTTTGCTGCTGTAAAGTGACAAGTTTTATCTGAATTAATTGTTATTTTCCATTCTAGGCTTTATTGATCCCCCAGCATTAATTTTTTAAAAATTGTTACAATGTTGAGTGAATATTAAATTCTATTTACTGTTACTGGTATAGTTTCTTTGTGCATTTATACTACTACCTTTCATGGACCAACTGGTTTTTTTTTAGATTTAGGTTGAAGTAATGGACATACAAGGTAGGTGGTGATTTGATATGGTAGCTAGATTTGGTTTATGTTGTGCGTTTTTTGGTAACCTTAAAAACAACTGCCTGGTCCCTATTCACGCCATATTCTGCCAAGGGTTAGAGCTAGCGAGGGTTGTACTCACCTCTCGTTTAGGTGTGATACAACAGCTTACGTTTGGGACAACCAGAAAAACTAAATTATTTTATTTGTATGCTCATTCCTCTAGATCACTCACCAGAAGACTATAGTGAAGCAGTAAGAGTGAAAGTTGGAGGAGGGTGGATAAATGCAGTGAAAAATGAGATGAGTGCACTTAGAATGATGTCTGATGCTTACAGGATTTACCATTTGGAAGAAAAGCACTGCCGTGTAAATGGGTGTTTAAAATAAAAACAAACCCTGATGGGCCCGTTGACAAATATAAAGCGCGCATTGTTGTAAAATGGTTCAAACAGAAGAAAGGACACAACTACAAAGGGACTTTCAGCCCTGTTACTCGCTTGGCAATCATTAGGGCATTACTAAGTGTAGCAGCTATGGATGGACTGCACTTAGTTCAGTTTAATGTAGCCACAGCTTTTCTTAATGGCAAGCTTAAAAAAGTTATTTACATGTAGCAACCAGAAGGATTTGTATTGGTTCCAAACGTGTTTGTCCATTGAATAGAAGCCTCTATGGGTTGAAGCAAGCACCAAGGTGCTGGAATGCCTGTTTTAGCGACGCTCTGTTAGAAATGTAATTTAAAGAACGTCAAGCTGACCCTTGTTTATACACAAAGAGCATAGGTAAGAAGAAACTGCTTGATTACCCTCTACATCGACGATGAGCTCGCGACCGCTGCAGAGAAAAACTTGGCATGAACAGGCTAAAACCACGGCTAAAACGCTCAGTGAGATGGGCGCAATTCTTCAAACAGGACACTTTTAGGAGCAAGCGTAAAAATATATACAGGGTGTTGGTAAATAAAAGGGGGCTCCATGAGTTTTGAGTATGAACAAGACCCACGTTTGGCAGAAACTCGAAGCGCCAAAAGGGGCTGATGGGTTTGTAGCTTTGGTGTTCCCTGAAGTCGACAGCCAGAATGTTGAAACCTACCTTTTCGCTCGCAAGTTTCGGCCAAGATCCTATATACACAAATCATACACAGGGTGCCACAAGGACAATAGCATAACAAAGCACAACAACTATGTAAATCAAAAAATCATTAAAGAAAACACAACGTCAACATTTAACAAAGGGGGTCTATTGGTCTTTAAATATAGCAAGTGTCAGTAAATTTACATCTATTTGCACATCTTTAAATGCTAGACGGGTTAGTAAACGGGTATTTTGGTGACTGGCGATCGATGATCTCGAATTCTGCACGCACAACTTATATCTTTCTACATCCCCAGCCGTCAAACGGAAGCCTCCAAAGCTAGGAAAGGGGTTGCTTTAGATTGCAGGAACGCTGCGGAATACAGCCAGGTTCCAGAGATAGACTCCAAACCTTGGGCGATGCTGTAACCAACAGATTCCTCGTTAAGATAGGATGCGTGTTCATGAAGCACATGCGGAACACACAAAATACACACAAATGCCCAGGGATTTCTTTGTTCTCCGTGATATAATCCGCACAGGTGCGATTGATGAAGCCATAGGCCATATACGGGACAATAAGAATGAATAACAGGGCCCAACCGGGCACCACAAGAAAGCACAACTACTGCGTAATGACTTGAGTTCTTGGAGTTTCGGGCACGAGTTCTTTAAACTACAGGAATAAACTTATCGGGAGATTTTCCACATACAAAACACAAGCAGCAGGAAGCGGCGAAAACACCACACTTCAAAAACTACTTGCAGTTACGCCGAAAGCTCATGATCAAATCCTCGCTCAAAACACGCTTCCGCCAAAAAGAGGCGGGGAAGGGGCTTCACGTTCTCGCCTAAACTATCGGGACGGATCGATAACGGACACCAGCGTTAAGCCTCCTCTGAAGAATTCGCCATGCTTGCACAAGTTTAGAAGACGCGCTTGTACAGCGTGGGTCAAATTTAGAAGACAATGCGGAATTTCTCGACTGTTCCTAACAAGTTTATGTGGGAATTGAGAAAGAAATTGGCTAATACGTCTGCCCCGTATTATACCTAAGTATGGAGGTTACATCAAGCTGCGGATGGTTCCATAACTGTCACTCAAGAAGTTTACTCATAGAGAATTCTTAATCGGTTAGACATGTTGAATTGTAATCCCATATTGACACCAATGGAACGAGATCGGACAGAAAAACCTTCCGAGTGTGCCGATTCAGAGAGAGTAAAAAAGTTTACGTACGAGAAGCAGTCGGATCGTTAGCATACTTAATTGTGGGGTCTTATAAAAACGCTAAAATAGTTGGTTTTAAAATTAACGTGGATAAAACTAAAACACTTACTCAAAGGAGATCAATCAGAGAACACCCACGAACGGCCACAGAGAATAACATGCAAACAGTGGATCGATTCTCATACCTGGAAGTTGATCTGACGGAAGATGGACAGGAAGACAGCGAAACAAAGCGGAGAATTACTCAAGCCAACAAAGTATACTGTGCTCTATCACATATTTTTAAATCGCATGATGTGCATCGCAAGACAAACATGAGAGTATACAGAACCATCATCAGACCAATCATATCCAATGGCTGCATGACCTGGATCCTAACACATAAAAATAGAGGCAAATTAAACACATTCGAGAGGAAATTCCTGAGAACATTAGGACCGTTCTGTGAAAATAACATGTGGCGAGCAAGATATAGTCATGAGATATACCAACACTTGAAGGAACTACCTCTATCAGACTTCATTAAATTGAAAAGGTTACAATGAGCCACGTAGCAAGAATGAAGGAGATTACAAAAAAAACACTCAATAGTCGTATGCAAAGTAAAAGTCCGGTACGACGACCAAGGCTAAGGTGGGCAGAAGCAGTGTACGTAGACGCGAGAGGCTTGCTCAAAACACGGAATTGGTAAAGGACAGCACAAGATAGAGAGAAATGGAGGCAGAATCTGAAGGAGGCCAGAGCCCGATTTGGGCTGTAGCGCCATAGGAGAGAGAGAAAAAGATAATGAAGCTGCTGTTCGGTTAGCTCACAACCCTGAGTTTCACCACAGAACCAAACACATACGCATAAGACATTTCTTCGTACGTGAATTGGAACTGGTACTGGAAGATATTATAAGTGTTGAAAAGATAAGATCGTCATCTCAAATTGCAGACATATTTACCAAGGCTCTGCCTATGCCAAGATTCATTTAATTAAGGAAAGAATTAGAAATGCTATCTCATCCGTGAATGGGAGTGTTAGAGTTACAAATTATATAAACTGTTATGTAGTTTTGTTTTGATGTCTTGTCAATATTATGAGAAATAAATATACAAGCCTATTTTCCATGTAAGTGAACTTTGATTGTCTCAGGAATTCGCAGTGCTCTGTTACACAAGATTTCATGTACAGTATCACAAAGGTCATTCAAATTTCCACAGATTAAATGGACAACCCGTTCAAAGTTGTTTTCACAGCAGTAGAGGGAAACACGGAACTCGTAGCGCGCCAGTTATGCGTTCTCTCTCACCATTTTAGAGAGTTTTACACTTGTCTTTGACAGACATGCTTCACTAAATTTTAATGTTAAACTGTTTATTAAACACATGATTCAAAGGTGATACGATCTCAACAATATGTCAAACAAGGTCAAAATTCCAATTTAAAAAAACATTTTGTTGTTTTCTAAAATCTAAAAGGAAGCAACTTGTAAAGACAATTTTCGGAATTTAGAGCTTTCCTGCATTTTTCCGCATTCGTAACTCAGATACTTTTCCCGCATAACTTAAGCCTAAATTAACAGTTTAGTGGTGTATTCAAAACGTTATTCCGTTCGTTTTAAATAGTAGCGTTTTTCAGTTCACTTTATATCATTAATTCTGGTTCAGACATGCCTGTTCCAAATTTAGATATGTTTTCTGCACAGAATGAAATGACGTACTCCGCTTATCGTACCTTAATTGTAGCCCTGAAGACTCGTCTGCGGATTTGTCGTCAGGCAAGCCAGAACTTCCCCGAAGGCACAGGCACACAAGTTAAGATTTCATCATCATGTTGGAATTTTTCCCCGCGGTCCATAACTTAGACGAGGCGCGAAGCTAAGTGGCCTTTTCATTTGGTTTTAGAATTTCTTCCCGAAGCAAATCATACTGATTCCGGCTACCGTCTTAAGAGAGTTGAAAATGGTGTTGTTTATTCCGCGCCCCCAGCAGCCTCGGCTGTTGGGGCGCGCTGTTTTGTTTAATTAACAGTACACTTTTCGTTGAATGTTGTGTTCTCTGAAGAAGTTAAAAATAACTGTGTGCTTTTCGTTGATTCTTGTGCCCATTGAGGTTGTGAGTTGTTTTCGTTTCGAGTTAACTCTTTGTTGCTCTGTGAAGATAAGTGTCGGAGTTGATTAAGTTAAATAAGTTAGTTCTGGTCGAAGAATCTTTACCGGGGTTGCGAGAACTCCAGTTACCACTTCAGAGGATGAATTACCGGATTATCGAAGAT
Organism: Agriotes lineatus; assembly: GCA_940337035.1. NCBI lineage: Eukaryota > Metazoa > Arthropoda > Insecta > Coleoptera > Elateridae > Agriotes > Agriotes lineatus. Next base: position 6,582 of record CALNHX010007518.1, on the reverse strand, counting down.
GCCAGCTCTATCTTGCCAACACGTCGTGTTGATTTTGCATGTTCAGCGTTGTTTTCGTCGTCTATTCACCCGTTGAGGGGATTATTGTCGTTTCAACTCCTGGCTGTGGCAACCATCATCAATGTTGATTTCCCTGAATTCTGCAAACCAGGTATTTGTTGCTAGTTATTTATAGTGCATTTTAATGATCTTTCGAGAAATATCGCCGTAGTAAATTTTGTTGCTGTTGAATTCACGATTGCTGATGTTGCTATTGTAAGTAAACGTTGTTCCTGTCAAATAATTTTCAAGCTACTAATCCATTTATTGGATTTCATGTTTGTGCAATTATTTCGCATGGTTTTATGGCAATGTATTTCATTTAATTAAGTACTTGGTGCATTATTATTTCATGTATCAACTGTTGCATGCGTATTTATATTGTGTGTTCTTTGTAAAGAATACAGGAAAGTTTTGGAAAAAATATCTAAAGGTAAGTTTACTGATGCTGCCCGCTGGTTGAAATAAAGCACTGCAACCCCCATTAAGCTCCGTCTATGGTTTCCACTTCTACGTAGGTGGGTTTCCAACAAAAGTGGTGGCGCTAAACGTTTAATATTTGTATTCATTTATCGGATCGTAGCGCTAATCTAAAAAGTCGTAAAGTACCCGTCCTTCTTGCGAAGCGTTTTAGCCGGAAACCTTTGTTACAGCCCATCGTAACGGGGTTAGGGCAACGAAACTGTGTAATTTTTCTGATTTTGTCATAAAGTAGTTTTTATGTGGCCATAAAGTCGAATATAGCCTGTAACAAACTATAAGGTGTTTCTCCTGTATGAGTTGTCATATGTCTAACTAGCGAACTCCTCCATGCGTCTTTGTAGTCACAAACAGAAAACGAATAACGTTTTTCTCCAGCATGTAATCTCACATGAATAACTAAATTACCCGTTATTGTCGTGTTGTAGCCACAAACAGGGCAACTACACTGCATTTTTCCCGTATAAAGCCTCATATGTTGAACTAAATCCTTCTTCATTGCTGCTTTGTAGTCACAAACAGTGGAACTATAAGGCGTTTCACCTGTATGAGACCTCATATGTGCAACTGAAATATTAAAACTATAGACACGATAAAATCATCTATACTGACAAATTGCCAATAATATCTATTTTCTGTAGTCATAAACGCAGATATAGCAGCTGTCAGTTATAATAGTTATTTATAATATAAAGGTGTTATATTACAAATAAACCACGAAGGAAAAGTTGAGCCATCGAGTCTGCCAGACCGAGAGGGCTCTTTTCATAAGTAAATTATTTTTATTAACACACGCGTGCCATACAAAATTTTATCCAACAACTCAATAAATACCTAAAAACATATTTGTTTATTGACAGCCGTGAAAAGTTAGTGCCAATGTAGAAAGTACCGAGAGATCAAATAAATTTATAATTAAAGTCGCCAGTGATTCGTGTTATACGTTTGGCAATACTGAAGTGTATTGTCATTCTATGTCAAATTTGAGGTTAGTAGGTTAGGTTTGGTTTAGTGTTGCCACGTCTACCGATTTTTCGGTAGATCTACCGATTTGCAAATGTCCTACCAATATATCGATTCCAGATGCGATTCTACCAAAAAGTGGCCTACAATACAGATTTGTTTTCAATATGCAGAGTTTTAGGTTTTACGTATAAAGTATAAAATATTACATAGTTTCGTGGGGACCTCTATTAGTTGGTAGTGGAATTTTATATTTAGAGTTGGTAGTTCCCCGGAAAAAATGCACTTCCGCATTTTGATATTTTCAAACAGCGCCGGGGTTTCACGGCAAAGGGGATTTTTTAATTACGTAAACGTAGCTCGGTGAAAAAGTAATAACAGGTAACACCGAAAATGACTGTTTTGATTTTTCAATTGCAAAAACATGAATAAATAGTACGACTTCGAATATTTTATATCCAAGATGCTAAAAAAAAACGTTATACCTAGTGGTAGGTATTCATTTTGTAGTGTTTTGTTTTTTATTATCCAAACAATAATCATGTGTTTTTATGTTCCTTTTTACTTGTTTTTAATAAACTTTTAAAACAATTTTTTTCTTCAAACGTCAGTAAAATGTGACATTATACTGCTTCATTGTTGATGCTCAACTGTCACTTCATTGCCATGGCATCTAATTTTATTTTATCGACAAGCGAAAACTTTTAATTTTTGAGCGACGAAGGAGCGAGTAAATTCATTTCGCGAGTCGATAATGAATTTTATCGTCTAGTATAACATTCTATTTCTTTCTATAGCAAGAACTTTAACAAAAAAAATATATAGCACATGTTAAAGTGCCACTTTATCAACTTAAAATAGTCGATCAAGTAGCACTTTAACCTCCAGGGTGGACAAAAGAAATACTAGAGTAGATAAAGTAGCACTTTTAATATTGTCAGAAATTATCCTGCTCACCAATACACTACCACAGATAATTTAAGTAATATCACATGCAATATTCTAGAGGTTAAAAACCTTCTTAAAAATATTAAAATAAACAAATCTCCAGGTCCAGATGGCATTCACCCATATTTCATTACATGTTCACACTCATTAGCCTATCCATTGATGTTAATTTTTAATAAATCGCTTCATGCAGGAATTTACCCCGTACAGTGGAAATTAGCATATGTGACGCCGATTTTTAAATCCGGGGATAAATCAAAGAGTTGCAATTACAGGCCTATTTCTAAACTAAGTATTTTTGGTAAAATTTTTGAATCATTAGTAAACAGAACATTTTTAAGTCATATCAAAAATTCTATTTCACAATTTCAACGTGGTTTTCTTCCTGCCAAATCAGTGTAGAGTAATCTTCTCTACTACACTGAATTTATAGCAAATGCTATAAGTAGGGGATCTCAAGTCGATGCAGTTTACACCGATTTTTCTTAAGGCCTTCGATAAAGTAAATCATTCAATACTAATACAAAAATTAGCAGGCTTTGGAATATCGAGTATACTGTTGAATTGGTTTCAATCCTATCTGGTGGAACGAAAACAGTGTGTAGTGATCAACGGGTACAAATCTGAAAAAATTGGAACTGTCTCGGGCGTGCCTCAAGGATCTCACCTGGACCCTACGCTATTTATTGCTTTTATAAATGATTTAACTTTTAATTTCAAATATTCATATCTGCTCTATGCTGATGACTTAAAACTCTTTACTGAAATTAAGTCAGTTAATGACTGCATTACCCTTCAAAATGACTTGAATCACCTGAACGACTGGTGTAGCAAGAACAAAATGATTTTAAATGTTCAAAAGTGTCACAAAATTTCCTTCTTTCGAATTAAGTCCGTTACAACTTTTAACTACACATTAGACAATACCGTTCTTAACAGCGTAACCAGCATACAAGATCTAGGCATCACTTTGAGTAGCGATTTTACTTGCAACAGCCACATTGAAAAAACCGTATGCAAAGCTAACAAAATGTTGGGTTTTATAGTCGGCGCAACAAAACACTTTCAAAACATAGAAGCACTGAAAACCTTATACTTGGCCTATGTATGCTCGCATTTGGAATATTGCAGTTTCATTTGGAATCCGTTTTATCAAATACATATACATCGAATTGAGTCCATTCAAAAGCGTTTTATAAAAATAGTTTGTTTTAGAACAAATGTAAAACTGGACTATAGAAAACAACTGACGCAGTTTAACATATTGACTTTGGAACACAGAAGAAATATAATAGGAACTTCATATATTTATTGTAGGTTATTACAATGACATTTCGATTATTCCTCGATTTCATATAAAAATCCCATCGTATCCAGTTCGCCACTCATCTTTGTTTTGGCACAATCAATGCAGAACTAATTTTCAATTAAACTCTCCTGTTATTCGATTAGTTAGGACGTACAATAACCTCGAACTACAAGATCTAGATATATTTGTAATACCACTGATAGTACTGTCAAAACTACTAACGCGTTATTATTTGGATACTTACTCTCAATAATCTTTTGATATCCATTTTCAGTAATATTTAGAGTAATCCTATCTTAAAATAATTAATTGTTATTTGTGTAGTATATTCCACTTTCTACATTTATAACAATTTAGTGCCGATCTATTATTGGATGGCTGTTAAATCAGTCACTGTTGGTCCGGCCTTGCTTATAAATAAATAAATAAATGACTTTGACAGTACTGGCTCCACAAACATTCACCTGCGCGTCAAGGCCTACTGTTTATTATGACATAAATTATAACTGTCGTAGATGCAAACCTTTGTTAAATCGACATTTATGGATTAATAACAGTAAATTTAAGGTCGTAGAACAAATATAGTATGCAACTCGTGCTAAAACTTTTAGCACTTGTTGCATAAATACCTATTTTGGGTTCAGGGGACTCTAAAACGTGAAGATCTGTTGAAAATTCAAATTCGAATTTTTGGGGTGAATCCAATACTTCCTTTATTGTAAAAGGAAGTAATATGTGAGTTGTGGATAAATAAATAAATACTCTAACTAATCTTACGTGCACTTTAGTGGGCGCTCTTATTGTGAATATCAGCGCTATTACTCATTAACAGAATTTATAACAACTTATCATCTGCAATTTATTATTGCACTTTAGAGAAGCTCCAATCTTGATTCTTGATAGATTACGATTTTATGTAGTTGGTGCCAACCTGACGCAGTAAACAACCGCAATCGGCTGCTGGTGTAAAGGCCGCTTTACATTTAAGCAAGACCAGTGCTATTATTGATTCTTCCTAAATTCTAAGAATAAGGTTGACGACCTTGTACTAATACTCAACTGTTAAAGAAACGTCCAAGCACGTCCTATGTTCTCTGATGTTGTTCTAACTAATTTATTGTTGTCTTAGCATGCTCTTATTACTATTCAGTATGGCTATGGTGAAAGGCATCCAGGTTTAAGGTTAGAACGTGAATGTTTCTCTTGTTCTTGTTCTAATAGGTAAACCAGTTAACTCCCAACTACTTTTATTACAGGTATAATTTTCAATATCTGTCCACTATCAACTGAAAAAGTTCAACTGCTCTGTAAGCTGCCGGATAAAAGGTAATAAGGTACCCTAACTAAGACACCATTGCTAATAATGTTCCTACTATCAAACAGCAATTTCATCACATCATTCACCAAACATGGATGAGATTACAAATGTAGATAAGTTACATATCAAACGGGAAATCATCGAAACTACTACGAATATCAGTGGCTATTCTGAGATGGAAATTAAACAAGAAGAAAATGATACAAAAATTCAAGATTCTATTGAACAAAAGCCTTACATATGCTCCGATTCAGAAGAAAATGTTCATTTTTGTTCTATTTGTGAATATAGCACAGCAAATAAAAAATGCTTTGGTCAACATATGAAACGTCACACGGATGAGAAGCCTTACTCGTGTTCTCTTTGCCAATATAGAGCATCACAAAATCATGATTTAGTTAGACATATGACATCTCACACAGGAAAAGAAACTTATAGTTGTTCCATTTGTGAATATCGAACGGTTTGGAAAAGAAGTTTTAACGTACATATGACGTCTCATACAGGAAATAAACCTTATAGTTGTGCTATTTGTGAATACCGAACGGTTTGGAAAAGCTGTTTAAAGGTACATATGACGTCTCATACAGGAGAAAAACCACATAGTTGTTCCATTTGTGAATATCGAACGGCTCAAAAAAAGAACTTAATTGTACATATGACATCTCATACAGGGGAAAAGCCTTTCAGTTGTTCTCTTTGTCATTACAAAACGGCACAAAAGCATGGTTTAGTTAGACATATGCGGTCTCATGCAGGAGAAAAACCTTACAGTTGTTCTGAATGTGAATATAAAACTGCAGAAAAATATAGTTTAGTTAAACACATGAGGACTCATACAGGGGAAAAGCCATATAGTTGTTCCGTTTGTCATTACAAAGCCGCAATAAAACATCATTTAGTTACTCATATGAGGTCTCATACAGGAGAAAAACCGTATAGTTGTTCCGTTTGTGAATTTAAAACCGCAAGTAAACATTATTTGATTGTACATATGAAGTATCATACCGGAGAAAACGTTCATCACTGTTCCATTTGTGAATACAAAACACCAATTAAAGATCGTTTTGTGACACATTTGAAATGTCATATAAAGGAAAAGCCATATTGTTGTTCTGTTTGTAATTACAAAGCAGCGGAAAAAGTAGATTTAGTTAAACATATGCGGGCACATACGCGTGAAAAACCATTTTGTTGTTCTGAATGTGAATATAAAACTGCCCAAAGAAGTCATTTAGTTAAACATATGAGGAGTCATACAGGAGAGAAGCCCTATAGTTGTTCTGTTTGTCAGTACAAAGCAGCACAAAAACATGATTTAGTTAGACATATGCGGTCTCATACAGGGGAAAAACCTTATAGTTGTTCCATTTGTGAATTCAAGACAGTAAGTAAAATTATTTGCTTAAACATATGAAGTATCATACAGGAGAAAACCTGCATTGTTGTTCTGTTTGTGAATACAAAACGCCAGTTAAAACTCACTTTGTGAATCATTTGAGGTGCCACACAGGGGAAAAACCAT
>CALNHX010007517.1:0-73055 GCA_940337035.1 Agriotes lineatus | reverse complement strand
AATAATTTTAACAGTGTAAATGAAATGTAAGTAACTTCTATTATGAAATTAAGTGCTTAAACTATAACAAGTGTAATTAGATATTATAATTTGAAAAACTTTAAGAGTAAAATTTATTAATACCCATTGACGTCTTTCTTGAATCCTAACAAAAATGTTATACATATTTTTTCTTATATAACACGTTTGTCTTATCTAGTAGTTAAAGTTCACTATTACAAATATAATAGCTGTAGATTTTTATAATTATTGGATAACTAATTTATACTGTATAAAACTAGAAAATATTTGAGATCAAATTATCGACCTAATGGTTTTAATAGTAATATTTACAGCTAGTCTTATAAAGGCCACTAATCTGACGTTAACTTTAATTTGCTGTTAAAATAAACAAAAGCGCATCAAAACGATAGTGCTTATGACATTTTATTCATTAGTAAACAAATTTTGATGCGCTTTTGTTTATTTTAACAGCGAATTAAAGTTAACGTCAGATTAGTGACCTTTATAAGACCGGCTGTTAAACTACTAAATAAATTTAGATATATTTTCTCCAGCTTTACAATCTCGACTAAAAAAAGAAACCGATTTTATACTAAACTATGTGTTAGTTATATTGTTTTAATTTGATAACCCCTTAATATATTTATAAATTAATATTTATATTAACACTATAAAATATGCATTCCTTCCATATAAAAGAGCACATCCTACTAAACTTAAATTTTAACTTACAGTGTAGAGACCCACATATAAATAGTGCAGCTTAAATTGTAAATAAAGTACGTTTTTTCCTATAATGTTCAAGGTCAAGATAAAATTGGCAAAACTGCTTTTTTTTAAATTATTAGAAAATTTATTTTCGTCAGGTTTTTCTGTAAACGACTTGTGTCATTTTGACATTTAAAATTAAATTGTCAGCTTTTCTTTTTGAAACTGAATACACGTAAAAAACGGAATCTTTTAAAATTAAATGCAAAAAAAGCATTTCTGAACTGTGCAGAGGAACTGTTGGATCTGCATTCTAACATACCAGAAGAAGACGTTTACGAATGATTAGCAAGAGCTTTTGAAGTACATAGAACTTTAATGCCAGATATTAAATATTCCACCAATTCTTAGTTCTAAAAAGTTACTAAAACAAATTCTACCAACATATTTATTTAAAGGAATCCAAGTTATGCCAACGTAAATCCTGAATTCTTTGACCTTGAAAATTTTTATAGGAAAAAAACGTACTTTACAAACTCAATCAACTTGCATACAGCTATTAAAGTGGCGTAAGACCGTACAGTACAGTCGTCTGGCAACATCAATTCAATGCAAATTATTTTGGCATCCGATTGAACATACCAAACTGTACTGTGTAAATATTTACAAATTGCAGTAATGGAGCAATTATTTTGCTATTTGTAGAAAATGTGTTTCATATGTTTATGTATCTATAATATACAGGGTGTTTCAAATGTGCATGGCACTATTCTAGGGACATATTGACTCAGTCAAGATAAACAAACAAGTTCCTATGAACATTGGCATAAAATTGCTTCTTAAGGCAGCTACAGCCCTAAGAAGGGTAGTAAAACAGATTTTATTTAATCAAAATAACACAGAAAAGCAAATTTGGTGTAATTTAGCATATCTGTGCGACTTTTTGCACTGAATTAGATAACATTATAAAAAGTTTATTGTATAATATGGAAGGGTGGAGGAATGTTCTTTTTACAGTAAAAATTTTTGCCAATTCTAGTTAGATTTACTGTGTAACTTTCACACAGAAATTTTAGTTTAAAGTGACAATGACCTTAAAACTATACAACACCAAAATAAATGTTATTCTTTCTCTCCGCAGATATGAAACTGCATAGCTTTACAAAATTTAAAAATGGAAAAAACATGTGTAACAAATTTTTTTAAATAAATTTAATTGTACGATTATATCAAAAACTTTATATTTTACTAAGTTATAGACAATTACGTAACATACCTATAACAGTAAAAGAGATTACAGCTAATACAAGCATACGTACCTGTAACATTGTTTTAAAAAAATATATTTCCATTATTAATTTTTGCACTTCCTCTAAATTTTAGTATAAATTTAATTTGCAATTTTTCCAAAAACTATACTTCTTACGGAAAAACGCTTCAAACTAAAGTAAAATATATGATCTTGTTCTAAAAGAATTCTAGTTTTATCAAAGTTTTTCGGAAACGTGAAAAAGAAGAGTACAATATCACTTCCGGTTAGTCGATTTTAGCCAAAAATCACTGGGGTCTCTGAATTTATAATAAAAACGTAAATATAAATTTTCAGACCAATCAACTAAACGGTCTGGGCTGTAGAGAGGTGACAGGCAAACTGACAGACTCGCAGACAAACATCACTTCGAAAACCACTTTTTTTATAATCAAAAGGCACAAAAATGGATATTTCCGCAAAAATCTCAAGTTCGAAAATTTTCATAAAAAGAATCAAATTCACCACTTCAGGAGCCTAATCTACCCACGGCAGTGTGTTTTCTTATTACCCTTCTTGGGGTTGTAGCTCCCTTAAGACACAATTTTGCACCAATATCAACAAGAACTTTTGACACAACTTGTAGGAAGTAGCCATCCAAAATTCAGATATTTGTGTTATTTATTTCAGTTGTTAATTATTTCCAATGAAACTCCAAGTAATTTATAATAATAATAATAAAATAGATGTTATCCACGACAGTGTGTAATATTGACTTTTAGTTGGCAGTTTTAAATTTGGAAAACGACTGTTTAATGACATGTTTTTATTAGTTAACGTCGTAAGTAGCAACGTGTTTAAAATGATTTCATTAGTCACATCGTCAGTAGCAACGTGTTTTAAAATGTTTAATCACGCAAAATTACGACCGGTAGCTAGTAATCCTAATTTACATTTAAAATATTTTTACTTCCCTCGTCTAAAAGACGAAGTATTGTAATCGCGAAAAAATTACCTTTCGAGATTTCTTCAAATCTTCACGTTTCAGGGTCCCTAGATGACAAAAAAACAGGTTTTCTCAATTCCGTCTGTCTGTTTGTTGACAGTATAACTCAAAAACTGTTTGTTAGAAGAAAGCGATATTTTGCATGCATATTATATGTCTACCTGGCATGAACCCGAGCACATTTCGGAGAAATATATACAGGGTGAGCACCTTAAAATAATAGAATTTTGTTTATTTTTGCTTTACCTGAAAAATAGATACAAGCATTAATTTGCTTTACCATTGGCAAGAATGAAACCTAACAGATACAGGGTAAGCATTACAAATTAGACAGAATAGCATGGTGCTTTATAACACAGTAGACACTCGTCCGCTTTGAGTACACCCGTGCCGCAGTTATTTTAGCGGCGGCGAGCAGAGTGCAAATCCCAGCAGACTACATTTTTACTTCCCTCGTCTAAAAGACGAAGGAATTTTTTATTTGCAAAAGATACCAGTAATAATTTGCATATAGCTCAGGCTTTATCATTGGCGAAAATGAAATCTAACTGATACAGACTAACCATCACAAATGGTGCTTTATAAGGCAGCAGAAGCTCATCCTATTTGAACACGCCTGTGGCTCAGTTATTCTAGTGTCGGATAATATTCGCCTTGGAGCGCTGAGTTCGAATCCCAGCAGATTACATTTTTTTATTTGCAAACTGATGAAATTTGCTCGAAGGCAGTTCCGTGTAAACCCCTTTACAGATTTTTTTATATTTACCGTGTTTTCTCTAGATTTTATTGTAGATAAAATTTGTAGGCACTCGGGGGGCTTAAAATGCTCGCTCACTCGCGTTTTAACTCTGCCCCACTCGTGACTAAAGAGTTACTTTGAGCACTTGTATCGTAAATGACTATTATTGACCTTTAGATACAAAAACTACTAGGTTGAATTTATTTATCAGTTTCAGGATATTAAGCCTGTGTTTACATATACAAAAGTAGACTGGTAACTAAGTCATGACTGTATCTGTACGGTAATAGTCTGTACATGGCAGCAATTACCATACTGAAACAACTGTATCTGTACGGTAATATTTTTTTAGCGTACATTACCATACGGCAACCAATAAACTATTGAACAAACCACCATTGTTATGAATAAAGCTGATATTATATGGCAATTTTTGTATAATTGATACGCCGACGAAACTTTTTGCATATGTGAAAACAAAGTTTCACTTTGAGTATTTTGCATATTTATACGTTTTTGAGTATACTTTCTGGATTTTGCATATTTGGTTATATTTTGCAATAATTTGTAATATATGAACTTTAGTGTTTCATTAAATTTATTAATAAAATTTTTGGGTGCAACTGAGATATATACTTTCACTTTCTTTCGCTGGAGTGCAGTGCGCGTATCGAAATAAGCAGAGGAAAGGGGAAGTCCCTGTTAAAATCTTTGACTATATAAACATAGACTGCCAGCAACCCCCGCTTTTCCCATAGATCGCATGTATATGGAATTACCCAACATAGAATCCATTTCAAGAGTATTGGGTGAATAATAGTCTGGTAGGGTTAGGGGACATCTCATTTTTATGTTGCTTACAACGTGAAGTTGGCGTGGGCAGTCCATGTTTATACAGTCAAACATTAAAATGAATGACGTCTTTGAATAAAATTAGAGAAATAATACTCACACAAAATAATTGAAATTTTTACATTATTTAGAATTTTCCTACTTATTTTAAAAAAATAGAGCACATTATGTGCATATATTACAACTTTGGGTGCATATACTCAACAAAATGTATGCATATATATGCGCATATTTTCGTACATTTGAGTGCATATAATTATCAGCTTTAATTATGAATCATGGGAACAATCGAATAAAGTTATTGAATAGTTCGATAGTTTTCAACCTTTCATTCATTCGATTGTTTTCAGAAAATTGTTCATTTAACTATCGATAGTCGATAGGCTACCCACTGTTCAGATTTCAGTATGAAGCGAACGAATGCATGAATAACTATCGAACAATCGAAAAAATAAATTTACAGCTGTGATGTTATGAACGAACCGCGCGTCCTCGTCACTCACCGTCACTCGATGCGCCAACCAGAATTAAATGTTCGCTTCGTATCCTATCGTATTTTGCTTCGCAATGCCGGACTTAACAATTTTACGCCTTAATTACTCGAACCGAAAGTAGGTACGCTGTCTTGCTTCAGCACAATTACCAAATTTAAGAAGTCTCGTAAAATTGAAACGTACCGCTACTTTTATTTACATCTTCAATATAAAAATAATTTTGCAATGATAAAAGTCTCACAATAAATAAAAATCAGTTCATTTTTAATTTCCAAAGGTTCAAACAAATTAGTTTTCGCGTGTAGCTTATAAAACCCTTTAAACAAAAGTATTCGATAGTTTTAATGAACGATTCATTCGATTGTTTGATCCTTTCATTCGGCATTTATTCAATAGTCAAAACAATTCGATTGTTCCCATCACTAATACCAGCCTTAGATGCCTTAAAATCCTCCCTCTACGAACTCGGATTTCAAAACAACATCTGCGGCAGTTGTGATATTCATAACAGTCCTAGATATGTTAATAGCTATAATTTAGTCAAAATTTAACACAAAATCGATAAATTACTTCTTACCTCTAAATATTTTTTATTTTAGTTTTACTATTACATAATTTGAGAAGTATTATGTATTTTTATGTTTTATTCGTTATTCTTATTCTCATTTTTAAGCTGTTTTGCATCTCTTAATCCCAACTAAGTATTCCATTTGTGTAATAATGGATTGTTTCAGTATTTATTTCTCTGACCAACCTTCTTCTTCTTTTATTTTCCAGTATAGTTGTAAGTTATTTTATTTGAGATCGGTATTAAAGTGCCTCGAAATCGTCATTAAAATACGAGAAATCGGTAGTAAAGTAATCCATTGTTTTACGACTTTTTTGTAGGTGGCTGGGCGACAGATAAACGTCAACAGACGGTAACCTAACCTACAAATGTTGGTTAAAATGTTGTAATTTCACGATTTTATTTGCCTTGGCCCTACGGGCCTCGGCAACTAGAACCACATTCGTGATAAAAAGCGAAACTTCAGTGCCTTGGTATACAAACTACTATTATTATTTCGTAAAGCCGAGGCAATGGAATTAAAATATTCATTTGAGAGAGTATACGTTTACTTAAAAATAGTTTACTGATAGACCTTCCAACTTCAAGTACAAACTTTACTTTGGATAACCAAGAAGGGAATATAGTATATTTCTCAGCACTTATGGAGTTTAGTTTAGGTTGTACATCACACAGTGGATATACAGATTTTTACTAAGTTATAATAATTTATTCTTTCTATCTGTTCCTTGATTCCTTCAATTATTCTCATTGATGTCACTTTCTCATGGTAACATTTAGCTTCCTATTATCCTAACAGCCGATCTTATAAAACCCACTAATCTGAGGTTAACTTTAATTCGTTGTTGAAATAAACAAAAGAGCATCAAAATTTGTTTACTAATGAATAAAATGTCATAAGCACTAACGTTTTGATGCGCTTTTGTTTATTTTAACAGCAAATTAAAGTTAACCTCAGATTAGTGGCCTTTATAAGACTGGCAGTTAATGTTTTTATTTCATTTGTTAACCATAACGCTTAAGAAACCAGACATAATCAATGAAAATTAGTGGTTTACAACAAAACCTTTTGGCTTATATTAAAACCACAAATTATTTTCAGATAATGGCCCTTGTCTGGGATGGAGGGAATCGTACAACAAACCATATCAGTGGCTAAGCTTCAACGAAGCCCTTCTACGTGCCAAGAACTTTGGGTCAGGGCTCATCGCTCAGGGACTTCAGCCTGGTACTAATACATTTATAGGAATCTATGCCCAAAATTGCCCGGAATGGGTAATCACAGAACAAGCAACCTACTGCTATAGTATGGTGTTGGTACCTCTGTACGATACCCTAGGTCCTGATGCATGTGCCTTCATTATTAAACAAGGTTAGTAGTAGAATAACGAACTAGAAGAATCAACTCTCATATTTCATTGTTTCAGCCGAAATAAATTCAGTAGTTTGTGAAGATGATGCCAAATGTAACCTTCTGTTGGATCGTTCGCCCAACTGTTTAAAGAAAATCATTGTATTCAAAGACATCAGGCCAGCAACTAATCAGCGGGCTAAGAATAAGGGTATTGAAATCTTGAGATTTACGGATATAGAAACGCTCGGGTCGAAGCTTAACCACGAAGAAGTGGTAAGTTAATTTAAGTTTCTAAAAGTGATTGAGGTTATGGAAACATTTAATTTATTTGTTGTTTATTATGTACCTACTTTGGAATAGCTACAGCTAGCTATCTAACCACAAAGGAATATAAATGCAATTTAAAAATTGAGAATAATATTATCTCAGACTGATACAAAATACAGTCACTATTCTAATCTGAACAATAAAATAAATACATATTTTGAAAATGCTTAATACTTTATTATACTTATATTTTTCTAATCTTACAATTTTTGGTTATAGCCACCAAAAGCATCAGATTTATGTACAGTATGCTACACGAGTGGTACAACAGGTAACCCAAAGGGGGTAATGCTGACGCATGAAAACGTAATGGCTTCCGTATCAGCCGTCATAATGCAGTTAGGAGACCATAAGCCCACAACTACTGATGTCATGATTTCGTTTTTGCCACTAGCTCATATGCTGGAACGCTGCTGTGAGGTACGTTAAATCTTTCAGTGCACTTGTCAGCAAGCAAATTTAACTATCCCCTTACAGAATGCAATGTATATGCTGGGTGCTTCAGTAGGCTTCTATTTGGGAGACATAAGAAGGTTGTCAGACGACATGAAAGCCCTCCGCCCCACAGTCACCCCTGCTGTGCCAAGGTTATTAAACAGAATTTATGACAAAGTTCATGCTGAAGTTTCAGGTAGTGTTCTGAAGAGGATGTTGTTTAATATGGCAATGAGTGCTAAGGAAAGTGAAATTAAAAGGTACGGCATGTTGTGTAGTATAGTCCAAAAGTTTGTAAAAAACGGGAAAACATTATTGTGATAAAAGTTGGTGAATACTTACAAACTGAAATTGCACCAATCAGATGAGAGCAATATAGTATATTATGTATCATGTTTTATAAACGTCATTTTAGTCACGAGTCAAATGAGTGACTAATAAGTTTATAAAACGAGTTGCATACTATACTTTTTCTACGACCACAAATTTAGACAATATAACATCATTTTATTTCATTAAAATTTTGACATTTATTATATTAGGTTAAACTAGCAGTCCAGTGAGACAAATGTCTCATTTAATAAAACAAAAAAGACCGTTTTGCAAATAGAACGCGTATTCACCACACGTACGTATATGACGTCATTGTTGGTAGCAAACTACCAGTCGCATTCGCCTTGATAAAATTTGCCTAGAATCTAACCTAAAAAGTTCGGATTAGGATACTTACGATAATAATTAGTGTTAGAGACTGAAATTCGGTTCCTGACCTGACATGATCATTCTAAACATATAACTTTAATAACTTTTTCCTCTATCTCTTACGGTTTGGCTGCTGAAACAACGTCAGGGACGGACGGACAGACAAGTCTATTAGATAAAGGATTATGCTTGACAAACGTCAAAGTTGACTGTTGAAAACTAGCTTGATTTTAGTTTTGGCTGTGGCTAATAAAGCTAATACTGTTTGAACCTAACTTCACCCCATGACTAAAACATCATTGCTAACTTCAGCCCATGACTAAGAGGCTCTTTAGTCATAGGTTATGAAGACATGATTAAAAGGTCACTTAGCAACGTGTATGTTAGTATGTTAAATGTCATTTTAGTTACAGGAGTAGAAAAAATATTTTATAGTCTTGAATTTGCAGGGTTACCAACGTGGTTGATGGTAACATCGAGAGTGTTTTGAATATTTGGTGCATAACAACGCTCTCTAATAAAATTCAATAATATTCACACATAAATGTACAATTACATACAAAAATACATATAGTGCGTGTTTAACAACTAACTTAATATGAGTTAAATCACTCTAATACTTGTGTTGCTAGTTGCGCGCAAAGCTGGGCAAATTACTTTAAAAAAGTAATTAATTACTAATTACCAATTACCGTCTATCGAAGTAACAGGTGTCCCAAAATGAGCTGTCATTTTAATGTTTTAATAAAATGCATTATTTAGTGGAAAAGTTCTAATTTTTATTTAAACATAGAGTACAGACATTGAGGTTATGTATGGAAAATAATATCCATCAAATGGCCGCCTTGACTTTGTTGGTAAATGTTGAGTTTTTTATGAAATTTTCGATGACCTCTTGGCATAATTGTGGACTAATTTCTTCAATATTTCGTCAAATTTATTCATAGAGGTCTTGAATGGTCTGTGGATCATTGGCGTACACTTTATCCTTCCAAAAAGCTTTAAAGTATTCTGAACTGAACCAGAACTCTCAAATTTATGGATTAATGCCACCACAATGCTGCGAGTCGGTGCGGCATGATGACCAAATAATGTGCGGACTCTGCGAACCGTCTCTGCAAAATTCTCATAATTTTTGTAGTGATTTTTACAACTTCAATGCGTGCATCTCTTCATGACTAAACTCCTTGTCTCCTCTTGGCAACTGTCAAAGTTTTAGTACGCTATGTTCGTCACAAAAAAAATCCGGTAAATTTAAAATGACGGCTCATTTTGGGACACCCGTTACTTAAATTACCAGATATTTCAATTACTTAAATCAAATGGTAATTCAATTATCAATTACTTGGTAATTGGAATTGTACAACATAAATTACTTTTTTAATTACTTTCACTAGAGATTGTTATCGTATATTTTTATTTAGTAGTATTTCCATAGCCCTGTGATAGTAAATTGTTTTAAACAAAAAAAATTTATTTATAAATAAATATTATGGATCAATATTGTCTAATAAGACTAGTTTCTTGTCAATTGTTATGGAAAAAAGTTAATTATATTTTTACCGTACTTTACTCTGTAATCTGTACTTACCACAGGCACATTTTCGCTTCTTACAGAATAATCATTAACAAGCTACAGTGCTACATACACTACACAAGACACAACATATGCACATCCCATGTACAAACATACGCGACTGCACCAACTATCTCCTTGCTCGTGCACAAAACTAGTTGTTATTCGACTAGTCATAGGAAATATAAATTATACTTTTACATTGCTTTAAGAATGCTCTATTGTGTTTTGCTCAACATATAAAATACGGCCTTATCTTATTTTTTGCGTTCTGGAAATTTAATACCCAATCGAGATCAGTAATTTAATAATTGAATTACCAAGTAATTCAGAGGTCGCCAGTAATTTCAATTACCACAAGTAATTCAAATACTTGTAAAGTAATTTACATACTTTAGGGTAATTTAATTACTGAAAAGTAATTAACTGTAGTAATCAGTTTCTTTTAAAATGCAATTTTCAAGTACTTTTAACAAAAATAACAATTACTAATTACAATTACTGTATTTTGATGAGTATGTAATTCAATTCCAAGACAAATCCACAAAAATGAATTTAATTGGTAATTTAATTACAAAGTAATTAATTACAGCCCAGCTCTGGTTGGGCGCACTGACGCTGCATCTGCAGCTGCTATCCATTCGCAACTCTTACACCCATATGCATAGTCGTTTCACCAGCAGCTTGCCGGAGTTTCGTTATGAATAGTATGTTGGCGGCACTGTACGTCTATGTCAAATTTGAGGTTATCAGGTTAGGTTTTCCGTCAGTTTTGACTGAAACTGACACAAAACCTAACCTGATAACCTCGAATTTGACATAGACGTACAGTGCCGCCAACATACTATTCATAACGAAACTCCGGCAAGCCGCTGGTGAACGACTTGTGTTTGATGCTTGTCACTTACTCGCACCTGGCATGCTTTTCAAGCAAGCCACTTGCTGGTCTAAGATGGACAACGCATTCATCGGAAGTCTTCTCTTCCAGGATTTATTGCATCTCTCAGCCGTTTGCGGGGATTATTATGGTTGCTGGAGGTGGCCACATATATATATATACAGATTGTCCGGATTGTACTCGGGACATGTGAAATTAATGAGTATGACAGGGATCAACAGATAAAATGAGTAGGTATGACAGAGATAAAACATCAAAATTTATCAATATACCAATGGACACTTTCAAAACTTTTCATGGATGCTCATATTTTAAATAAATTAAACGCATCTGTCATTAGAAATTTCAAAATGCAGTACACAGTAGCAGAAAAGGTTCAAATTATTAAATGGATTTATGCTGGGAATTCAATTGGAATAGTCTCTTAATTGTTTTCTTTGAATAACATTATTTTAACATTTTATTTAAAAACAAACTTTAGTGACACTAATGACAGCTGAGCTTAATTTATTTTAAAAACTTGTATATCCATGAAAAGATTTGAAAGTTTGCATTGGTATATTGATAAATTTGGATATGTTTCTTCTCTGTCATACCTACTCATTTTATCTGTTTCTCCCTGTTGCACTCATTAATTTCCCATGTCCCGAGTACAATCCGGACAATCTGTATATATATCGCTACAGCCTAATAACACAGAATAAACACCTAACGGACTCAGAAACGACACTCGCAGCAGCGCCTTTGATGTTCGAGTAGCCGATTTCAGCTATGGCGGCCATATTGAAAGAATTTTAAATTAGCAGGTTAGGTTTTGCGTCAGTCTGTGTCAAAACTGACGCAAAACCTAACCTACTAACCTCGAATTTGACATAGACTCACAGTGCTACCAACATATTATTCTTGATCTACTCTCTTTCAATATGGCCGCCATAGCTGAAATCGGCTACTCGTCGCCGTGAGTATCGCTTCTGAGTCCGTTTGATGTTTATTCTGTGCTAATAAGTTCTTAATGAGGTACTTCCTGTCTTGATTCACGATATCTCCATATTTCTTGAATTTTACAATGAAGAAAAGTATGGGTATTCCCCTAATGGCATGTATTATTTGTAGTTAGCTAACTTTTGACAAATTGACTGGTCTTGAAATATAAAAAAATGTGTCAAAATAACACTAAAACAAACTAAGTGAACAAGACAAATGTGTTGATCCTACTTTTAATTATCCAACATTATCAGACGTTACCAAAGATTATCTGAGATGTTCATAGTTTACCTGAGAATACAGAAACGTACCTAACAATTTCCAAAATTTTCTACAACAATTTCCAATGTAAATTCGTCTCTGTCCTATTTTATTCAACAGTAAGGAATTTAATATTAAAAATCAAGGATTTGTGACAAAAAAATATTTATTAATGACACACATCTACCTATCTATAACAGAAAATTTTGATTTTCCTGCAGCATTATTTGCAACTAATAGAGAATAAAATTCAAGATTTACTTTGTTGTAAGAAATTGAAAGTATTTGTTGGTGCCATACGGGGTGAGTCAAAATTGTCTCTGAGTACAGAAAACTCAGAAACGAGCTAAGGGCAACGTTGTACATTTATGAGAGCAATCATATTCTGAAGAATTTCAACCTAGAGTGGCGTCAAAGCAAGGAGTACGTAGGCGTAGCTACAGTTATGCGCCAATAGCCGGTGTCAGTGGCGTAGGGATGGGTGTACTCGAGGCGTGTACAGTAATCGTAACCTCAAAATCATACTGTAATCGAAAATTTTTACTTACATGAAAATAATCCAAATCCTAGCTGTTTAGTTCTGAAAGAAAGACTGCTAGGAGAGCCTGATGCCTCTGCAGTGAGGATGGAACAACAAGACTAACGACAACAAAAACATTTTATATTTTTTACTTGTCTCTCAGGTTTCACCGCAACAAAAATTTTAAAAATACGTACCGAAGTCGGTAGTCAAACCAAGATCCTCAACTATAATAAAAGTTCTTCTTCAATGAACTACAGATGGCTGTGATTCTATATTTTGGCTTAGTTTTCAATTCTTAACAGTTTCCGTGAATATAACTTTGCTCTATCTTTAAAACTAAGAGTACTGTACATTATTGAAGTCTTCGTGGACTTGACCAATGCTATTTCGATTTGTATGCAGCAACTTTCCATCACAATATTTTTTAAAAAATGTTCCTGATATGTTGCAAACAACTTTTATTATACCTAATTTATTACTTTTCAGAGGAATCGTTCGTAACAACAGCTTCTGGGACAAAGTAGTGTTTAGGAAAGTACAAGAAGGCATGGGGGGCAAGCTCCGATTAATGCTAGTTGGATCTGCACCATTAGCTGAAAGTGTCTTAACGTTTACTCGTTGTGCTTTAGGCTGTTTAGTGAGTACAACGGTGTCGATACCTCGAACCACAATAAACTATTCCATTTGCTTTGCAGGTTGTAGAAGGTTATGGACAAACAGAATGTTGTGCTCCAATAACACTGACCGTACAAGGCGACCACGTCCCAGGCCACGTGGGGCCACCCGTTGGCTGCTGCTGCATAAAATTGGTTGATGTACCTGAAATGGAGTACTGGGCAAAGAACAACCAAGGTGAAGTATGTGTTAAGGGAACAAATGTTTTCCAAGGCTACTATAAAGACTCGAAGAAAACTGAAGAGGTCATCGATGTACAAGGTTGGCATCACACAGGTGATGTTGGACAGTGGCAGCCCGTAAGTTCTTAGACAAACAACAGTTTGCCACCAGTTACAATTGATCATTTTAGAATGGCACGTTGAAGATTATTGACAGAAGAAAGCATATCTTCAAGCTATCCCAAGGAGAATACATAGTTCCTGAAAAGATTGAAAATATTTACATACGTTCGCAATATGTTTCGCAAGTATTTGTCCATGGTGAATCCCTAAAGGTGAACTTTGGTTTTGGAAACATTTCCTTTAGTGAAATTGTTATTTTTTCCAGTCATGCATTGTTGCAATTGTCGTACCAGATGTAGATGTAATCAAATCCTGGGCTATGGAGAACAAAATACCCGGAACTTTAAGTGTCTTATGTAACCACCCT
This sequence comes from Agriotes lineatus, assembly GCA_940337035.1. NCBI lineage: Eukaryota > Metazoa > Arthropoda > Insecta > Coleoptera > Elateridae > Agriotes > Agriotes lineatus. The sequence continues at coordinate 59,050 of CALNHX010007517.1, read as the reverse complement.
GAAGTAAAGCAACTTATATTCGATGATATGCTAGCATGGGGTAAAGAAGGAGGTCTCAAATCCTTTGAACAGGTAAATGTTTAGCTACAGTTGCTTACAGCAGAATTACAAACTTTGTTAAAAGAGTCTAATGAGATAGATAAAATATAGATCGTTGCTTATATACTCTACTAGTCAGCCAATGCCATGAGTAAGTGAAAGTGCTTTTAACGATGGGGTGATGGACCTTTTTGTTAGTGTAAACAAATCACAATAGATGGCTGGCATTTGGTTTGAAAACATGCGTATCGATCCCACTAAACTTTAACATAATTTATGCATAGCAAAAGTACCCAAATAATGATACCTGCCGATGCGAAGCCAGTAACAATGAAACGGCCAGTACAGTGCCAACACGATAGGCAAGAACCGTGCAAGTAGCCAATTGTTTTTGCAAATGTGTACACACAATATACACAGTATACACAATATATCGTGTGTTTAAAAAACTCATTTGCAGCATGCAATGATCAAATTGAAGTTTGCCATAACTTGATAGGTAGTCATTGAAGCAAATGAACTACCATAAGTCAGAGAGAATTAAATTACATCTTGATCTTGAACTATTTTTCTAAAAACACTTAATAAAAACAACTTTTATTGACTGTTTGATTAATAGGTTCGTTGTTGTTGTGTAAAATTAACGTTAGAGTCGCCAACTATTATAATATTCTTAATCAGTTTGAACTTAAAAGTTTTACGAACTCACTCAGAAATACTTGTACGTTACCACTGCATGGCCTATACACGGTAATTACTGCAGTTTTTATGTCTTGTATAACAATACCGGTAAATTCAGCTTGTAGTTCAATACAGTAACTCGTTAGTGCTAGCGGCTTGTGTTTAAAATGTTCCTTAACAAAAACGGATGCATCAACATGTTTAAAGCTCGACCTGCAAAAGAAAGAAGCAAGATTATATTCCTTTAAATTAATTTTCTTTAAGCAATTTTCATTGAGCCAATGACCACTTAAGCAGATAATATCATAGGTTTTATCTGGCAAATATAACAAAACTCGGTAATCTTGTATTGTACGACGCCACCGATGAACTACTGTTCCTAGAGTCAGTAATCTTGGAGGGAGGCGCGAACAGCTGATCGTTTAGATTAAAAGTACCTTAAAACGTTGCCAGACCTTTATTGTTTGGCTTCAAGAGCGTTTGGCGCCAAATTATTTTTAGTTGGTTTTTAATCGTGAACAATCGTTAAACAAACGACATATCTACCTAACAGCCTTCACACCGAAGAAAATTATGTATTAATCCCCGCTTTGCCAACCGTTCAATATATTTTAGTTTGACCCTAACCGCAACACCTGCAAGAATCACGAATGTGGTTTAGTATCAAAATGTTACCTTCATTCACAAAGCAGTTGGAGCTAGAACACCTCTATTCGACATTGATGTTAGGACCACGACAAACATGCAAACTAAAACGAATTAGGCCCCAAATTGCTGTAGAAGTAAGCATACAAATGTCTGGCAACAGTGTAAGGTATTTGACATGTTAGCGATCCCTCCCTCCAAGATTAGTGACTCTAGGAACAGTAGTTCATCGGTGGCGTCGTTTGAAAGCCACTGGACATTACAGATAAAAAGCTGGAATTAACATAATTAAATTTAGTTAATCTGGAGGGAGTCACTGATCCTGGTGATTTTCTTGGTCTCGAATCCATTTGACTTGCTACATCTGCTCCACAGCGGTCCTCTTCTTGTGAAAAAATCGGTTTATTTTTGGTTAGGTTTTGTCAGTTTTTGTCAAAACTGACGGAAAAACCTAACCTGCTAACCTCGAATTTGACATACACTTAAAATTGATAGCAGGGTAACCAACATTTTCATACTTTTGCGTAGCAACAGACCACAATAAGGTGATACAAATTTTTGTTTTGTATCACCACTGTGGTACACATGTATCCAAGGGTTTTTATGCTTCCAATTGGTTTAAAAAGGGTCATGTGATTAATGAATTATATTCTCAGTTGTTAATATAACAAGTGGAATGATTATTATCGATGATTTTTTTTCCGAGTGAAACCGGAACTTAAATTTAACGAGTGCGTAGCACGAGTTAAATTTGCTGTTTCGGTTTTAACGAGTAAAAATTATCGATCATTAATCATTACACGAATTATATTTGGAAAGAGAATATATTGAATGAAACGCAAAATATCAAATATTTACTGTTTGTTCTTAGGTTGGCACTGTTAATGTTGGTTACCCTGCTGTCAATTTTAAGTCTACTATCCATTCACAAAACTCGTGAACTATCAAAACATTGTCAAGATGGTACCTTGTTTAAATTCTGTTTTGGAACTTCTGCTTACTGATTTTGGCAGCACTGAAATGTTGGAAATTTAAAAACTTGGCTTATGTCACACTTTCTTGTAAAAAATAACCTCCCAACTTCTTTAATTTTTGTGCATACACTTCAATTGCTATGGAACAGAAACGAAAGAGGGTTGTATTATTAGAAAGGGAAAAAAGGCTGCAAGCAAAAACTGGAAGAAAATAGTTGTGAGTTTTCACACATGTAACATAACCTTAATTTTAAATATTACTAGAAATCACTAGATGCGAAGTACATTCCCAAAAAAACTATAGTTTCCAGGTACACTCAGCAAATATTTAAAAAATTTGACATTGACAGTTCATGAGTTTTGTGAATGGATAATATGTCAAATTCGAGGTTAGCAGGTTAGATTTTCCATCAGTTTTGACACAACTGACACAAAACCTAACCTGCTATCGTCGAATTTGACACGGACTTAAAATTGACAGCAGGGTAACCAACATTAACAGTGCCAACCTAACTAAAAAATCACAACCATTTATGATCACCCATAAAAACAATTACGAAAATAAATTACTACTGCTGTGATAATGTGTAACTAGGCATTTATATGCCCCTCATTGGTTGAAATAGTGTCACGTGATACATGAATTATATTCTCTTACATATAATATTCAAGCAACGAATAAAGTGAGACTTTATCTTAGTTTCTATGGAGATAATTGAATTCAGGTAATAATTTTGTTCTGTAAGGCAATATCAGCAACAATTTGCACAAGTGTAAAATTTCATAAACACCTCCCACTTGAATGTTACAAACTCTTCATTTCTCGAGGAAATAGTACAGAGGGCCACAAGGGGGTCACAATTTTGTAAATTGTAATAAAGTATAGTAGAGTGACAAGTACATAATTAATCAGTGCCAAGTAAAATATTCGCCGATAACTCAATTTCTATTCACGTTTTTATTAATAACTGGAAGCCTCAACAATTTGAAATGTTACCATTAGTGGCAGATAATTGTAAAAAAAATTAAAAAATTATAAGTTTCTAAACTTATATGTCTTGTACTTTGTCACCGATCGATACTCAATTGTTTCATTCCTTATGTATATTGTCAGCATGTTTTGCAACAATATTTGACAAAGCTCTTGCAACGGTCAAACTTTTCAAGGACTCGCTGATCTTTAATGCAGGGTTTGTGTCTAAAACATTAAAAAAAACATGAGCGATGATGGAGACCTCCGCTAAGTGGTTTCCAGCTCCCCAAAAGCGTTCACAAACAAGTAACGTATATAAGCAATGCATAAATGTTCTATAAAGAAAGCTGTGTTCTTTTCTCTGTTGGCTTCATTTCAAAAATCCATGAACGAATTACAGTTTTATTGTTGGGATCGGCTTACCGCATTTTGATTACTTTTTAATTAAAATGGGGGTATATCAGTACTGTACTAAAGTTTCAGGACAAACTTAATGCAAATTTGCTACAAGTCTGCAATATTCTGAGTTACTATAATAATAACACAACTGATGCAGCTAATTCCTAACCTCTCTATTTCTAATTTACAGGTGAAAGACATTTATCTGCATCCTGATCCCTTTAGTGTCCAGAACGGTTTACTGACACCAACTCTAAAATCAAAACGACCACAAATTAAATCGTACTTCACTCCACAACTCGAGGACATGTACAAGAAACTAAAATAAACGCGAAGAATGGAACGATAGTAAAAATTTTAATAGTAGGTTTCCCTAAACTACCAGTGGTGGCTTGCAGTTACTAGTTTGTTACTTCTGTGGGTGTGAAAGACAAGACTGAATTAAAGTATCCCTGTTGCAGTGTGTTCACTTTAGTTCGCATAGTTAATTAGGTTCCTAGTGAATTAAAATCAAATTTTAAGTAGCATATTATTCTAATTTTAAACAAAGAATGTGACTATTTTTGACATTCTACTCAATAATTTAGTGCTATTGGAGTACGTTAAAACATTAGTTCATTGCTTTTAAATGAAGTGCACTACATCATGCAAGAGTATGCCTTAAGGTTGGTATATCGTGGTGAAGTGAGACTAAATTATTTTAGACTATTAGACTTTTAGAGTGATCGGCAGGATGAGTTTAAAATGTGATTGAATATGCAATACATTGTAGCCCTTTACGAATAGAGGTTGAACAAGCCAGCAATTTTATTCATCCGATTCTTGATATTTATTACATTGCACCCATAAAATAGTTCCAATTACTACGAATAGAAGCAAATGTAAACTTATTTCGATATGTAAGTAATTTATTCTTACACATTCAATATATGGGAATTCATTTTAAACCTTCTTTTCTTATTGTATCATTTGATACCTTCATTTTTACTAGTCACCATAGGTATAGTGCCACAGTGAAGAGCTTTTACAAGTTAAAACAGTGTTTAAGCACGCAAAGTTACGATATTATCCAAGTTACTATACTATGGAATTCTGCATAACTTCATTTAAAAATTCTATTATAATTAGTTTCTTCATTTATTTGTAAAATAAAACGATACATGTAGCTCATACCATGTAATATGTATAAGTGGTGAGAATGTTAGAACATTTTTGCTGGCCTACAATATGATATGAGCTGTATCTTAATTAACTGCATCAACATGGAACGGATTTTACAACAAATCAATTCAACTTCGTTGGTCATACATTAGGAAGAAAGGGCATCGCAATAGTCAATATGCAAGTTGCTATAGGTACCTAGTATAAATTTTAGAGGTTACAATATTTCTTAAACTAATTCATAAAGCTAGACGGCTAGAAGCAAAACTAGCAAGTCCATTTCCTAGCAAATGCGTATATTGAATTGTTGAGAGCCTTTTGTTGTAAGATTACAGGTACGGTGTTAAAGGTTACTTATAATTTATTTCCATACGTGCAAAGACAATGTTTTATCAAATGATTTGCAATGTTATTTGCAAAATGTTTAATCTTGTATATATTTGATACCTACAGGTCATTTCATACTTAGTTTGTATTGCGCTACATATAAAAGCAAATGCATGAGCAGGTAGACTTGATAGATGCATATGACATTTATTTTGTTAGTATGGAGCTTGGAACACTATTTATATAAACTGTATTGTACACATTAGGCAAAAAATTCAATGTCAATTTTCTTACAGATTAATTCCTTTTAAACCATTTTAAAATTATTATTGTACTATGTTAATTATTTAACTAATATTAAGTCTTGATTTAAATAGAAGTTATGTTCAGAACACTTGATATTAATAAATATTGTTATACAATTTTCTTATACGCTTATTCTTAACAAATTTTAAAGAAGCATATTAACCATATTAGGGATGTCGTACCCGGTATAAAACGAAACCCGGGTACCCGAAAGCAATACCCGGGTAAACCCGGGTACCCGAAATATATAACAAAAAAGTTAGTATACATCTGAACATCTGAAGTAACTACAATTTCTTTCTTTTACGCCGCGAGTTTTAAACTGAACTAAATTAAAATAGTACTTACTCACCAATTCAAACGGCAAGTCGTCTGTTATTCGTAAATATTTTCACACTTCCAAGTGCTATCAAATTCAAGTACGTGACTTTTTGTCCGAAATTGGTAGCAGCATCAACATCACACAGAGGATGTTTATTTTACTTCACCCATACTGACGCGATTTAATGGTACTATTGACGGGATTCTTGTTATTACTGCATGGTTATGTTTTTCCACAGCTTATTCCTATTGTGTTTAAGTTTTTATAATTTTCTCCGAAAAAGGCTAACTTTCTGGAAATTATATAATTTATTAGTCGGGTACCCGGGTCTTAAAAATATACCCGGGTCGACTATTACCCGGGTCGACTCGGGTACCCGCCGACATCCCTAAACCATATGCAGGTACAAGGTAAGTCAAATAACTTGATTGCTTTTCAAAATATTATTTGCGGAAATGTAATGTGCATATTGTATAAGAGAACATGTTTGGTTCTATATATCGGCAAATATTGAGATGGAAGGTTTCTTTAATTTAGTGTTTATGTTTGTAATATTAGTTTAATAAGGGTACCAACCAAAATATTTTTGTGTTATCAAATCTCAGGTTGATTAAAAGCTACTTATAAATTGTTAGCTAAAATAAATAGTTGTATGCCCTTTATAATATCTTATTTATCTGCAACTAATCAAATAAAAATGCTAGCTCAAATTTCGGTAAAGCAAGACTCTCACTCGGTTAGGTCCACCCTGAATGCATTATTTATTGAAATTCGTTAAGTATGGATCTGTCCTCCGCTATTAGCTCAAACGCGCATAATCGAAAACTCTGAAATTAGCTCAAGTGTTAACCAAGATGGATGCCTTTTACAAAATTGCGTTTAATAAAATGATAAATATTATGAAATCGATCAACGTGTCATCGGTAATTGTTTGAATTAGACTGTTTTCCCGGCATTAATTTGTCTTCTGTTTCATAGCTTGCAGGTACGCTATTTCAATTGTTTTTATAGCGTCGGTTTTGAAAAAACAACCTCAATTTTGATTATTGCAATTTCCGGATTTCTGGCTGTTAATGGATGTTCAGTATGCCTGGAATCGGCTTCCTAAGGTCGTACTCTTGCTTTATGGTAAGTTTCAGGCTCCTAGCGCCAATATTTCCGTGTAAAAACTAACCTGCGATTTCTGCAGTCAACGGCAACCTCCTCGGGTGATGTCAAGTAGCCAGATCTTCTCCTGGGGGTGCTGAGATTGACGTGCCGGACTCCTATTCGCTGGAGGGACGTGCAGCAGTTGAAACCCCTGGCTCTGGAACCTCTTTCTTGGCTGCAGATCAGGATCGGAGGCTGGAATGACTATGTCGAAGCTCTCGGAGACCGCAACAATGAGAATTATTTTTATGTGATGGAAATTAAAACCCACACTTCCACTTATAGCCTGGTAATTTGTCTATACAATGGTGTACTTTATTTTAATAAATTCAAATGGCTTCTATCTTAAAACTCAATTTATTTGGAGACACAAAAACTGGTTGTCATTACATTAATTTATTCATTTGTCAACCTCCATTAATTTGTTATAAACAAAAGCTAGTGAAATTCAAATAAATTGCTGATATTAACATGGTTTAAAACATTAACTTTTTACAATAATTCTACTTAAAATTATGCTTTTGTACACTAATACTATATCTAAAATAATTATTTACATTTATATTAATTTGGCGTGTCTATTTTTCACTGCACGTCTTTTTAATTAGCGTTTTAAAAGTTCACATGTCACTGCACTGATCAAAGTATTTAATTCGCGCATTTCCTGCATTTTGTTCCATTTGAAATTCACTGTTTCCTTTTCGTTCATTATTTTAAATTCATATGTGTTTTCTTTTCTGCAAATCCTATAATCCTTGCCTTTTGATTCTTACGGTTTCTTTCAAACGCTATAATGCCTTCCTTCTTATCTGCCCGTTGCACGTTCTTTTGCTTATCCATCCTCCAATTATCTTTCTTATAAAACCCTGACTTGATTTCACTATTAAAATATGCCTGGTTTCTACGCTTCATTCCCTTACGTTTTGCAATCCATCTTGTCATTATTAAATTTCATTCGGCTTGGCCTTTACATCTAGCACAAACCTAATTAACTAACTGAACTTACATCCAATTTGGATCCCTGTGCAAATGAGCTTTGCTTACTGCGTTCATTAATTAATTATTCTGCAATTACTGGCATCTCATTACAACTGTATTCATTCTGGAAAATTTAAATTTTAGCTTTGCAGTTATATAAGATATCTCACTCTGAGCTTTCATGAAATGTCCATTAATTTGGCAATGCTAACAGAGTTGATCTATAGGGCTTAAAACCATAGCAATATATATGCTTAAGCTACTAAGCAACTTGAATGCATACTGTATTTTTCAATATGCACTAGATAACCATTTCCAGATAATTTGTTACAAATAGAAAAACAATATTCATACAAGTATCGAAACTACACCCTTTAAAAACAATTAAAATATCCAATACCTTACAAATGCCATCATAGGAGGTCCTATATGTATAAATAATAACAAATTTTATGGTAACAGTCAGCGCTTATTTATAACTTTTATAACGGGTGTTAAAAAACTCCCACACTTGGATTTGATTCGGTTGAACGTCGATAGCCTTATGTCGGTTCACTAGCCACACAACCAACTGATCAGTGTTGCCAGACATGCATAATTACCATAATTCCGAGCTTGATACCATCATAAAATAATTTAGCTAAAATATACCATAATTTACAGTTTCATACCATATAATATCATTATCTCCTAAAAAAATTTTTTTAATGTAAAAATTATAGCACGACTTCAATCTCTACCTCCAAAAATAAAATTAAGTGCTATTATTCATCTGCTGTCTAACAAGCACAGGCATTTGATTTGGGGGTTTCCCTAAAACTGTAGGTAGCATTGTGAGGGTCGCGTATTTACAGACACGTTATTTAAAATTTTATCTAGCTTATTTTAGGAAGTACGTTTGTTTTATTTCAGGCATTTTATTTATGAGACATTTATTTTATTCCAGGCATTTTATTTAGGAAAGACATTCATTTTATTTCAGGCATTTTTTAGTTCTAGGATAATGATAATCCGTAGTTTATAGATATCTTTTATGTATAAAATTAGTTGGAATTATATGACATAACGGAAGCTTTCGTTTTGTTTTGCAAGTTGTAACACAATTCCTTCACAGCTGTTGATCGCGCCCCGGGCCCATAATCGAAAATTCCTATATTAGATTTATGACCCGGGGTTCGAGGCAAACTTAAGGGTCAAAAAGCTTAGAAACCGCCGACTAGATTAGTTCGTGAAATTTATGAGTGTACGTTTTCGGTCAAAGGAAACACATGTCAAGGGGGTCGTGAGAAGCATTTAAAAACCACAACAGAAAGGATTAAGGGCCGTCGTGAGTTTTGGAAGGAAAATAACCAATTAAAATCGCGCTTGTAGCCACGAAATCCAGAATTTACTTCTCATTGGCGGAGCGCCCAGGACAACGGATGGAGGGGCCGCGGAAGATTGCATAAAACACTCAGCACAGAAGGAAAGGGTAGCAGAAGAAGCACGAAGCCTGGGGCCGATGCTAGTTCGACTAGTAACACAAAACATCACGACAACTCCTCACTTAATTAACACCTTACTCTATTTGGTGTAGCGCCACTGGTATCGCGAAGTCCAGCTCGGATTTTCGTTAATCGGTGAACGTTAGACACCAACTCTTGTCTTTACTTCTCTCGTTGGCACGCAAACTGGCACGGCAAGGCCTCCTCTTTGGTCTTGTTTGTAGGTGAGCGTTGCTTAACAACTCTTTGCCTTTACTTCTCTCGTTAGCACACCCGCTGGCACAGCAGGGCCTCTCCTTTGGGCCTTGTTTGCAGGTGGGCGTTGTTTAACAACTCTTTGCCTTCACTTCTCTCGTTGGCACGCGAACTGGCACTGCAAGGCCTCCTCTTTGGTCTTGTTTGTAAGTGAGCGTTGCGTAACAACTCCTTGTCTCTCTACTACCACACTAACACCACCAGGCACTTCGTAACAAGTTTACGGCCGGCAAACGGCCCATTGGCGTTAGGCAAATAATTGTAAGCGCAGTGTACTGTTTACTTTGTCCTAATAAATAACCATCGCTTGACATGTTGTTTTCTTTGGTGTAAAATCTGGAGGTCGCCAGCCCCTATACGAACGGAGTGAAAACAGTAAATACGGAAGCCCAGTTAACGTAACTGTAACTGTCGTCGAAGCACCCGCCGAAAACAGAAAAAAATCACACAACGTAGGCCTATAAACAAGCAACAGGTAACCAGTGTGTGCACCGTTACAGCATTAAGAAGGTCATGCGTGGTATTATGACGGTTCGGAATATGAAATCGCTTGAAGTAGGATCCTTATCATTTTTAGTACTGAATGCTGGATGCAGTATGTTTAGTCTTTTGTCTTGGGTTGGGCTTTATTGGGTTAAGTTTATCCTAAATTTAGCTCGCAGTACTATAAGTACCACTCACTATATGTAGGACGTAGTGTTTAAGCTGAATATTGTGTTCTTTATAGTTTGAATTTGTTGTTATATTAAAATATAGTGTGGTGTCCAGTAACTGAGTGTGAGAATGGAGGTTGTTAGTGGTTAAATCAGGATACGATACGGAAAAGAAAAAAAGCAGTTCAGGCAGCTGGCAACAAAAGCATGAACAAATTGTTCAAAAATATCGCCTGGAATGTATTTTAGAATTCAAAAATTGGTTACATTTTTTGGCGATAAGAAAAAAGCGGTATGTCCTGCATGTAACAACAAAGAAATAACTACAGGTATTTCCATTTTGAAGAAACATGTTGAAAGTGTCAACTATGGAGCAAATGTCTGTTATGAATATCAAACCTCTAAAGAAATACTTAAAAAACATGACTTGAAATATATTATTAAAAAATAAAATAATGATTTTGCTTGACTGTTAAATAATTTCTTATTAACTTTTAAGAATGCTCTTAAGTCATGGACAGTACTTATATAAGACTAGTGAGTCACCCGAACTAAGCTTCGGTTAGCTAAATTAAGAGAGATTCATTAATATAAATTTTAAAAAAAAGTATGCTTCGGCTGGGAATCGAACCCGGGCCGCCCGCGTGCTAGACGGGCATTCTACCACCAGACCAATTCTGCTTAGTTGAATGAACAGCTGCTGTAATAGCATATGAAGATAGTGAATCACCCGAGGCAACAGCTGCCGCAGCACAGCCCGCGCCCATAGACGCAATTTAATCAACAGTAATATCCCAAGTGCATTAAAATAGCCGACTAAATTTTACGTTTTCTGTCAGAATGTTTTGCTAAGAAATTTGTCAAGTAAATTTGCCGCTGAACGAGAATCCCGAGTGCGTAGCACGAGGGATTTTGGGGCGGAAACTTTACGAGATATATTTCTCCAGAGCAAAATATTCTGACAGAAAATCGTCAAAATTTATTCAGACTAGTTTACATGCACGCGGGATGTTCGGCGTGATTATTTCCTGAATAAATAGATAAAATTCGGTTGGTAAAGCACCTTTAATAATAATGTTAAAATTATACACAAGCGATTAAATTTTTACACATATTTAACCTCGGTTAAATTTTGAAGTTTAAATTTTTGTCATTGTTAAACTGACAGAAACTATAGTGATTACGCATGATTATGGATATGAAGGAAATAATCAGTAATAATGTATTAAGGGCAAATGCTTTTGCCGGTAAAAATGTTATACGAAAGTATTTTGTTTTGGCAATGTCACAAGACAAACTAATTTGATCAAATTCCCGAGCCGAAGACGAGGGAATTTGTCAAAGTTAGTTTGTCGAAGGGCATTGCCAAAAAAACAACAAATCGTGAGTAAAACATTTGCCGAGCAAAATCATGAGCCCGAAATACATTTTGTGGACTATTTCCCAAATATCAGTTAATTTTGACATTTATACTGATGCACCGACAGTTTAAATGACGTTTCTTAAATACCACCTTGATTAAAGCAACATATTTGGTGGTTGCCGTGGATGCAAGTGGCAAAAGAAACTGACAAAATCACAAGGGAAAATTTCGATTTTTTGCCACTACAAAAACACACGATTGGTTAAATTTTGAAAAAGCATGGCTTTTCATTGGATAATAAGAGATGTGGGAAATAGTCAAATTAAAACTTTTTCGCACTTTTTTTGAAAATAAAAACCGGCCTACGATCTAAGTCTAAACATTAGCAAAATTTTAAGCCATCATACAACGTAATCGGGCCAGTATCTTCGGAGGAGATAGCGAACAAACATACAAGCAAACATACACGCAAACAAACACGCAAACATACACGCAAACATACAAAGGGAGCACCGATTTTATGTTATAAGATGTAGAAGAATTATTTTGAGTTTTACGATAATAATTAATAGGTATGTGTATTACTACTATTTGTAATTTATGTGTTTTATTTTAATGTTTCATTTAATTTAGCTAAATGAAGATATTACTTACCCAGTTTTTTAATAAAAATAATATGTGCATATTTATGTATTAATGTTTATACTTACTTTAATTTCTATGTATATTGTTAGCGCCAAACATACGGCAGCCAAGCATACCGCAATACAACATGTCCAAATGGTGATCCAGTAAGTCACGCGCATGCAAGAAGCTAACAGCCTTCCCGATCAGCGTGACAGTACGAGGTTGACCATGTTTTTTGAATTGAATGAACGTCGAAAGAGGCTGTTTTAGGTTTTCTTTTTCGGGTGAGGCAGGTTAAACAAGAATCAATGTATTTTTTTACCGTTTGGCGCATTTTGGAAAACCAAAAATGAGAACTTATACTAAGGATTGTTTTATCCAGTCCAACATGGGCCTGGCCGTCATGATACTCCTTTAGTAATGCATAACGTGCGTTTTTTGGTACAAAATACTGAGTAACTTTTTCAGAATTTGTTTCACTTAGGTGACACAGTGTACTGCCTATTACACAGAATTGCCTGTTATCTAGTCCTTTGTTAGCTAATTTTTCTCTGAGCACTAATATTTTATTGTCTGTACTTTGTTGTACAGACAACCAACCGTCAGGCATCAAATTTATATCGTTTGAAACGTCGTCGTCAAGAGGTTCCGAAGTTTGGTTAATTAGGACCGAATGTGAAGGATTAATGTCAACAGGTTTTGGAGGATTTCGACTCAAATAATCAACAGAGCCCATTTGGTGTCCAGACCTATGCTCAATTACAAAGTCGAAATTCGGAAGATAAACCCACCACCGACTGACACGTGGTACTAGATCGCGTTTATGTTGGGAACTTTTAACTTCTTCTAAGGTCACCGATGGGATTAAGACGTCATCCAAATAAACTAGAGCTATACCTTTCGGGATTTCTTCGCGCAGAGCAATGTTGATAACACACTGAAAAATGGAGCGGCATTGGCCAAGCCAAACGGCATACGTAGGTAGTCGTACTGTTCGTCAGGGGTTATAAAGGCCAATTTTTCTATAGAATCGGGATGCACTTTTAGTTGGTGAAAACCGGCAGCCATATCTAAACAAGTAAAATAGTTACTGCGGCTTAGACAATCAATCTGGTTATCTATGCGGGGTAGGGGCAAACGGTCTTTAACTGTAATCCGTTTTAATGCTCTAAAATCAACCACTAGACGTGGTTCGCCGTTTTTCTTTTTTACCAGTAGGGCAGGGCTGGCATATGGTGATTGGGAAGGTCTAATAATAGAATTTTCCATAAGATCTCTAACGATAGCACGAACAGTTTAGCGTTCAGCTATGGAAAGTCGGTAGGGACGGTATTTTATTTCTTTATCTGATGTAAGACGTATTTTAAACTCGCCGGTAGTAATGGGCAAAGGAATTTTATTACCACTTGTTGTAATGTCGTGAAATTCAGCTAATAATAGATCGAGGCGATTTTTTACAGAAGCGACCTCGGAATTGACAGTAGTAAATTTTAGTGACGGTACTGTCTGATCGTACGTAAGAGTTATACCAGGTATGTTTAGAAAATCTTGGCCAATTATAACATCATTGCCTTTTTATGCACGAAATGCAATTTTAGTGGAATTTTATGGTTATCTAACAAAACTGTAACATTAACAGCAGAATTTGAGCAAAATGAAACATTTCTCACTTCTAAAATTACCACTTGTTCCTTAACAGGGGCCAGGAGCATGTTCTGCGCAAGATTTTCTCGTAATAGGGAGACTTGAGCCCCAGTATCCAGCAATACCTCATACATATTGTCATCAATGATAAGAGAAAATAAAGACAAACTTTTTTCCACGTCGTTTCGTTGAGGAGAATAACAAATATTAACTTTTTTTGGTCTGTCTAAACGCCTATTTTTAAAGCACGTATCTACAGAATGATCCGCTTTTTTACAATAATCACAACTTGGTAAACTAGGGCCTGGTGTTTCACTTTTTTCTCGTTTCACACCACTAGTGCGAGTGGGACATACAATTCTGCGGTGCCCTAATTCACCGCACGCAAAACATTTATCGGTTTGGCCCAAAGACGCATCTGACAGGCTGCAGCCGATGTTAACCTGGTGGATTCTGTAGTGTCCCCGACTCGTCTAAGTTCATATATATTTGGTGACAAAACATAAGTCACTTTGTATGGTCCATTCCAACCAGACTCGAACTTTTTGGGTGTCAAAGCTTCCCGTGAGATTAATACAAAATCGCCAATTGGAAATGATTTTTGCGCCTTGACATTCCTATTAGCATAGTTTTCCTGGTGACCTGAATTCTCTTCAAGGCGTTTGTGTACAAATTGTCGCCATTTTTCATGTTGCAAGATGGACGGGAGAAGTTTGTCGTCTGAAGCATTGTCAATAATGCGGCGAATCTCCGGTAATCTATTGTCGCAACCAAATAGAGTTTGAAGAGGGTTTTTTTTTCATTTTGTGCACTGTAGGATTCATGATAAGCTGAATGCGAGATACAAAAGTGTTCCATTCAGTGGTTACTTCAGCCTGTACTCGTAAAAGGTTGACAATAAAACACATGTACCGTTCTGCTTGACCATTAGCTTGATGCACATATGGTGTGATAAAATGCCGTTCAATATCCCATTCAGTCAAAAGATCATGCTTACGGACAGCTCGTAATGAACTACCGTTATCAGTGATCTGCTAGTTCTCTAAACACGAATTTGGGAAAATTAATTGGATCGCCCGAAGTCACATTTGATCGAGAATCGACGCGGTCCAGCAAGCCACGGAGCAAGGTTTCTAACGTCAACTCGTTGACATCTGCAGTCATGGTGCACGAGTATCCACTACACCAAAATGTACCAAGAGAAGAGAACAAAAAGTTCAACTCACAGGCGAAAAAGCACGTATTCCACTTCTGATATTAGCAACTGCAATACGTTCTTAATGTATTTAGTTCCACCAATAAAGGTAATTATTGTTATTACTGTTGCTAATATTGGGCCGAGAACGTCCCAATGTCAGGCTGGCCGTGTTAGCGTCAAACATACGGCAGCCAAGCATACTGCAATACAACATGTCCAAATGCAAGAAGCTAACAGCCTTCCTGGTCAGCGTGACAGTACGAGGTTGACCATGTGCCTTGTTACAACGTATTGCAGTTGCTAATATATTGTTACGTTTTTACGTTCGGGCTATTTACAAAATTATTCGACGCCTCTTGGATTAAACATTTTTTTACAATGATTAATTACGATTATTTACAAACACACGAATTATCAAGGCATAACACAAATTACTTAAACTAACGAACTATTTCTAACAACGATACATTTATTTATTTATATTGCACTTAACAGTAATGATTTATATGGTTATATTTATTTGTTAATTATTTCACTAGAGTTATATACACACGGTCTATTTATATCACGCGCTTCGAGCTTGATGAGAACTGGATGAGAACTGAACTGTCTTCCCGCTCGCGAGCATTTATATCTCACGAATGAGTCTTCTAGAACAATCCAGACTTAACTCGCTTTTCCGGCAAATGCATGACGCATTCGCGTGTGTTGACCTCGAGCGCGTTTTCGAAAGCGTGAGTCACCTGACTCAAAGATCGTTCGGGATCGATCCGGAAGGCTGTCAGTCATATGTCCGCAGCGGCTCGGCCCAAGTTCGTTACAATATATAGTGATTAAACGGATGAATTTGGGTATTTTGTTTTCAAGGATATAAGTATTTCCAAAATAATAAAAATACTCCCTGAAAATAAAGCCTGACTATACCATAATTTGTTTCCAAATAGGTATATACCATAAAATTGATGTTGCTGCTACCATAATTTTTAACTGAGCATCTGGCAAGGCTGCAGCTGATCCTTCATCACTTCATTTGATGTTTTAAGGTTATAATAAAATTCGTTCTCTCTCCTGTGTAAATAATTATTGTATTTACTAAAAATTGCGTTACCACAAATGATTCCTTTTAGGTATAAATCTGTTGTCCAGTGCTTTCGTAATGAAACAAAAGTTGACTGAGTTTCGACCACGGTGTAAAAGATAACTTACACAGTGGTTTCGACCTATTCAGTAGAAAACTGCATCGAAGAATTCCATAGTAATTATCCAAATGATGGTATTGTACATCAACAATTTGTAGAAACTTTAAACAGATGTGTAGCGAGGTTTCGTGAAAGTGGTACTGTTGTAACAAAAGGTGGTGGACGACCAAAAAAGCCTACAGATGAAGCTATTGCAGAAGTAACTCAGATAATGGAAAATGAGCCCCACACTTCTGTTCGTCACTTGTCGCAACAAGTTAATCTCTCTGTGGGGACTTGTCATGTAATTTTACGCAAAGATGTCCACGTATACCCCTATCGTTTAACAGTTCATGAACTATTACCACATGATATTCCTGACAGGCTATGTTTCTGTCAATGGTTTTACGTGTGCTTAACAACAATCAAGATGTACTCAGGAAAACCTTTTTTTTACGAACGAAGCTTGTTTTATAAGCAAGGATTTGCTAATTTGAAAAATTATGGGCCACAAACCACTAAACTTTTACGGATGCCTTACGCACATGTTAGCTTTTGTCCACATTTACAGCGTCTCTGGTATTTGGAAGCGCAGTTAAACCAACGAGTAGCAACTTCCAAATTTTATAAATAATAAAGCGCACACAATTTTTGCTTATACTTAATGCTATGGTCAAACTCAAAAATCTGAGGTGGAAGAAACGATGTGGAGGATGATGAACGTCCAGGCCGCCCCTGCACATCAAAAGTAGATGAAAATGTTGAACATGTTGAACGCGCTCCATATTCTCTGGATTGAGCTCCATGCGACTTTTATTTATTTCCTAAAATTAAAAGTCTGTTGAAAGGGACTCATTTTACATCAGTAGACGAGGTGAAGAGACATACGGCAGAACTTCTAAAAGCTTTAACGGAAGAAGACTTAGAACACTGCTTCCAACAGTGAAAGCGGCGTAAGGAGCGATGTGTACAAGCAGAGGAGAATTATTTCGAAGGGGATTATGTTTAGTTTATAATAATTTTAATAAAAAATAGAAATCTCTAACAAAAAATAGGGATTCTATATAAATATACTGAGATGAGCCATTGGATCCACAAATCAAGGATCACGTGATTTAGCAATAATATATTTCATTTATTGTAGTTGAAAGAAGTATGACAAACAGAAAAGTAACATTAAGTGACATGTCAAATCACAGAATTCATTCATTCGAAATCTGAAGCTGCTTGTAAAAAAAATTTACTAAGGTAGAATTATTAAAATTTGAATTTTGTCAGCTAAATTTAGCTACTTTTCTAGTCCTAGTGTGTTTTTAGGTTATAGTAAAAAGTCTTGTTATGAAAAACGTCTGCTTATAATCTTAATAGTGGGATAGGATGCTTAGCGGTAGTGATGGGCAGAATCGAATACATCTCATTCGAATACTTTTGAGAATCGAATGATCATTCGAATGCAAAATTGCACTCAAATTCAAATTCGAGTTGTGCGCTCGCTCTCGTACTGGAGGAGTGGTGAGGTGTGACCTCGGCTGGGCAACACACAACACCAGGAATAACGAGACGCTGCACGTTCACAAAGCAAAAATAAAAAATTCTTTTGATTGTAGGAGGTTCAGCTTACCCTATTAATAACGTAACATGTGAGCACATGAAAATGAAATCAAGCTTGGCTTTGAAGAATTTGTTGTATGAATAATATGTTGGTGGCACTGTAAGTTTATGTCAAATTCGAGGTTAGCAGGTTAGGTTTTGCATCAGTCTGTGTCAAAACTGACGCAAAAGCTGACCTGCTAACCTCGAATTTGACATAGATTTACAGTGCCAACAACATATTATACATACAACAAATACTTAAATGTTAAATTTATAGTACCGAAATAGTAATTTACTTTACAAGTGTAGAAAGTGGATCTTTTCAGTACTAGTGAGATGTTTCCGAAAGAAGCCGTTAGGCCGAGTCCGGAATTTCGAGATGAGTATGGAAAAGTCACTTTCATACGAGTTTCGTGCACTAGCATACAAAACGGAATAATAAATGTATCCCCTCATCTGAATTTGCCGTAAAATTCATTAATTAGAAAGGTACACTTGCGGTATTTGTACGGCAAAGTAAAATTCGTACGGTAAAGTGCTACTTTGCCGTACGAATACCGCAAAGTGTAACTTTCTAATTAATAAATTGTACGGCAAAGTAGCTCTTTCAATGCTAGTGTATGAAAAATGAATATGAGAAAGGGACTGTTTATAAAATAGTTGTTTTTATTGTTGTTACAGGCCTATATGTATTTCTTTAAAATAAATTATTTAGACAAACCCTGCCTTTTTTCTCTTTCCCTTCGATGTATCTGTTTAAATTTTTAGTAGATTTGGTTACATTTACGATTTTGGTGGTGCTATATCGTTCGAGTGTGCAATCTTCAGTCTGTGTGGTAATATTTTAATTTTATATTTAATTCTGTAGTCTATAAAACTAGAAACATTTCAGCACCAACTATTCAAGTGAGACCTGGAAAAAAAATCTCTCGTTTGAAAGTTGATTCCATTCCTGCCTTCTATGGAAATCAAAATACCGATATGTAATGTCTATCTAAAGGCCGCTTTACATTAAGCAATTCTTTTGCAATGCAATGCAAGGCAAGACGAAAATGGTAGTGAGCGCATGCGTCAAGGTAATTTTTACAATCGATGCAAGACGAAACGATTAGAGCCGGTTCTAATTTTGTTGCAAGTCGCATGCAATTCTAGTATTTTTTTTAGTAAAAAAGTATGTTACCAACCATTCAAATTGAAAGTAGCAGTGAACTAAGTAACCTTTCACTTATGGAATTTGACTCCGTACCTTCTCTGAGGCGAATGCCGGGGCAGTATTTCTCCACCTTTTCTGACCTTTTTTCCAGTCTCCACCCCTCCTTTCTCCCACCCATCCGGAGTTTCCCGTTCTTGGCTGAAAAGGGAAGGAAGGTCCCTATAGCAGCCCCCCCCCCCCCAGTTGGGGAAATCAAATAACCTTTACCTTTTTCTTTTGCTGCCGCTCTCTCTGACCGATCTTCATCTGATAAGAAGATACCTGACCTGATCCGTTATCTAATCTGGCTGCATTTCCTACCGCCATTTTGTCGTTACGAACTATTTGCAAGATTAAGATAATTCATACCCGCTGTATATAACCCGTACTGAACGCCGCTCTATCATGTCGGTAAACTCTGGTTAGTACTGTGGCGTTCAAACTCGAAATATTCCAGGATCCAGCACACGTTGTTGTAATATTGAAATATTTTACAATCCCCGCATCCGAACATTCCTGTATGCTCGTTGACTGCGAACTCTTATTTTATCCGTAGTATATAAAGGTCAACAGGTCGTCCGATCTCCACGAAGATTAATTTTGTGTGATTCACAGTACATACTCCGCTGGAAGCCGCCGCCCGATTTGCAAGTCCTGAAGGTAACGTCCTCAGTCAGAAAATTCAAATTAGGCGTAAACAAAGTCGAAGCAACGACCCGGGGCAGCTGGCCTTTTATCGCGCTAGCCAGTCATTTCGATAAAGCGCATCGCTCTACCTGCGGACGACTAAAAACCACTTACGTACCTGGAATTTGCGGACTACCGTCTACCCGCTACGTCCGGCTGGGGAAGCCTTCGACTTCTGGAGGAACACCCCGCACTAAATATTAAAAGAAACGTATTCCAGGTAAAAAATTGCTATATATTTTAATCCGTCAAATCCGCAGAAGGAAAACGCATTCAAACTCAATTTTGGGCTTTCGGCATCGATCGGCTCCAAGCTGTCCCGTCGAAGACCGGCGACCCCAAAAAACGTAACCTTCCCCGCAGAAGCGATTGTTGGGCTGCCTACACTGCAGACAAATTTCGACGTGGGGCCACCAGGAAATTGTAGTTTTCGTATTTTGTAATATACAGTTCAGTTCCTATTATTTGTAACACATTTATATACATTATATTGATTTATTACTAACAAATTGTTGTTGCTGAATTGATTTATACTCGAGTGCGTCGAACCTCTTCGACTGTGAGTTATCCCGTGGCTAAATTTAAAATACCCTTATACGAAGGGTGAAGTATTACACTACAAACAAGCATTCGAATAACTCAAAAGAATAGAATGCATTCGAGATCTTGCAAGAATCGAATACTGTAGTAATTTGCATTCGAATAGTCCCATCACTACTTAGCGGCAGCTGTAAATCTAGTATGAATACGACAAATAATGTTAGTGACTTTGAGGTGACGTAATCCAACTTCCTCAGTGGAGAATTGTGCTTTTGTACTGATTAACAATGAAATACCATGCAGAGATTTGGCACAGTATAATGAAGAATAAGTACATTACCTCCGAAGAATTTAAGAACCTTTTCATACAGCAATACTGGAGCAACTCGCATCAAGCTCAAGTGTGAACAGAGTTAACATCGGGAAAGTACATTCAAAAGGGGAAATCAAGAGAAATGTATGTGATGCATCGGTATAACAAAGCACAGTACCTACATAATATCGAAGTTGACATACAAGGAAATAATGCAACTCTTGTCGAGGCATCTGGAAGCCGAAATCACCAGAGCAGTTGCGGTCCAAAATATAAAAACACTGAACGACTTCCTGGAAATAGTATAAGTATCAAAATTATAGTAAGAGGAAATTGGATGATACATTTGAAAATAAATTTCGGCAAAATAGAAACAATTTTAATAATTGTAATATTAGACAAGAGGGTAGAAACTACGGTAGGTAACAATACTATAACAACTAAAGCAATCAGAATAATTGGAACAACCAAAACCCTGCTAATTACAAGGGGGAAAATAGAAGGAATTACGATGACCTGATAGACGAGAGAAACAAGAAGAGGTGCCAACAAATGGACCAGAATGATAACCAAAATCGCCCGTACATCAATACAGTGTTTGTCGAAAGAAATAGGAGTAGCGATAATAACAACGAAGATCTAAACAGAATAGAGACAGCTGAGATACACGAGGAACCCTCAGGGGATAAAAAAACCTCGATTTATGTAAGTAGTAATAGGATCACCAACTTTGCAATCACATATGAAAAAACAGGGGAATTTTATTAGAAGAACGAGAAGATAAACTTCAAAACTCATGTTTACCTTTTATTAAATTACAATTTATGGACCAAGAATATTTTACGCTAATTGATAGTGGGCGATGGCTTCATTAGTGAAAGAGAAAGTGGTAAATAATCAATTAAACATTTTACAAGAGAACATAGTTAAAGTAAATAATAAAGATCAGAAGAGATAAGAGTGAATATGATGTCCCATTTTGCATAGTTTTTGCTTTAAATGTGGATTTCTTAATAGGGGTTGATATAATTCAGCAAATGGGTATAAAAATTGATGCTAAAACAAAAGAAAATGTTAAGGTCATTTCAATTCCCCCAACTGGGGGCGGGCTGCTATAGGGACCTTGCGTCCTTCTTCAGCCAAGAACGGGAATTATAGGATGGGTGAGAGAAAGGAGAGGTGGTGAATGGAAGAAAGGCCAGGAAAGGTGGAAAAGTACTTCCCTGGCATTCGCCTCAGAGAAGGTACTCTGTTGACTTAGAAAAACCACCTGAAAACCTGAATCAGGGCACACAGCCGCGTGAATCGAACCCACAGCCTCCCGAATGCTAGGTAGACGTGCAACGCACTAGGCTACGGAGCTCGGTTTGATGGGATGCAAAGAAGCATTCATATATAGAATATAATTAAACCTAAGTTGAATCCCGAAAGTGACTGCCAAGAGTATAGAAACCATGCTAATATTAAAGCTGAAGAGGAGGAGAATAATAATTGTTGCCATTCAAAGAGTGCTGCAGACGAAATAATTAAAACGGAAAGTTGTAATAATATACAGGTGGTATAGTAATACACAACTGTACCGTCATAGATGGAATGCTGAATGATGAACAGATAGGGAGTGATTATTTACAATATAAGAGCAGAATTATAGAAATAATAAAGAATATTTAAATAATAAATCAGAAAACAGGACAAGCAACTAAATATTGTCATAAACTGGTAGTAGATGAGAACATTGGCTTTAAAAGTAAAACGTATCCAATTCCTTTTGCACAGCGCGAAAAAGTGAGTTAGAAAAGATGCTAGATGATGGTGTAATAGAACATTCGAAAACAAACTTGTTAATCAAATGGTGGTGGTAAAGGAAAGTGATGGATTGCCTCGGTTATGGCTCGACGCACGTAGGATAAATCAAATCACTAAATCCCAATATGAGAGTCCGCAAACAATATATGCTTTGTTAAGTCGGATATGGAATAAGAATATTTTAACTAAATTAGATCTCAAGAATTCATTTTGGCTAATTCCATTACACGAGGAATCGAGGAAATATACAGTGTGAGGGTTGGTGTTGAATCCAGTGAAATAATGTACAAAACCAAGGTTACATAAACTTTATTCTCCTTAGATAATTACACACACAAAATGCAAAGTATGACCAAATTGACGAGCAACTACTCTTATCTTAGGGCAAGATGCAGATAAGTTACACGGCAAAGCACACAGGGCAATCCGAGGTATAATAGTACAAGGATTTGGATTGCCGTGATGTTCCATGCATGTAGCTTATATGTAATAAGTATTCTAATCTAAACGGCGATAAATTACTGCCAACGCCATCTCGCTTGTGATTGTCGCACTATTGCCGTGATGTTTAATGTCCGCCGCTTATATGCACGAATTGTCTTAGTTTTAACGGCGACAAACACCCGACAACGCCACCTCACTTGTGATTGCCGCACTAAAGTGGAACGCGGACCTTCTTGTAGTTTGGCGTGTTGTGCTTACTGCAGTAGGTGGCACTGGTAGTGGCTTGGTTTGTTACAACAGTCTTTTGTGTGGAAAGTGAAATATTTCATTTTAAAGTAATAACTCCATTTGGTTTGACAACATCTTACGCAGCTTTAGTTAGAGCAATGCAGCAAATTTTAAGTATGAAAAATTCTGCGTGCATTACATCGATAACATACTGGTATTTTCACAAGACGTGGAACAACATTTGTTACATTTAAGTTTAGTGATAGAAACGTTAAATAAAAATGTGTTAAAATTTAACTTAACTAAATGTGAATTCATGAAAAAGAGTTACTTAGGCTACGAAATTAGCAAAAATGGGGTCACCATCAGTGATAATTGTGTGCAGAGCCCAGTTGTGCATAATTTCATAAAGTTCCAAAATGCAGTTTTAGAGGAAATTAATCCTGAAGCTTCGCCCATTTGTGTTGGACTTCGAAGTGAAATTTTGGCAAGTTGTGGAGCTGCGGGAAGCAGATAACAGTGTGCAGAGTATAGAGGGGCCCTTGTTTGTGGCATACAAGAAGGTAGCAGCAGTTGCAAACGATCCAGAAGGAAATTATAATCTTGGCGACCCTTGACATGTGATCCGGGTCAGAGGTCAACTTTTGAAGTGTGATTCGAGAAGGCTGAAAGCCGATACAAGAGGACAGCTACGTGCAGCACCTAGGGAAAACTTCGCTCGTGGTCCATAGGCAGGTAGCAACCGCTGGGAGAGTTCCAGAAGAAAATTACAAGCTTGGCGTCATCCCATTCTGCAGTGGACGGAAATCGATTCGTAAAGCAGGAAATAAAACATTTGCCAGTTGGCGTCACCTATGACGTAGAAAGAAGACAAATGTAGGTTATCTAAACAACTTGATTCGTTAAATTGCATTGTTATTGTTTACCTGAGGCGAATTTATTAATTGTTGGTCGTTGCGTTCAATTGCGCTGGATTTTTGTTTGTTCAATCAGCTCTGTCTTCCATCAATCTTTGACGTTAACTGTAACTCATTTGAAAGTGAGCATTTGTTATACTAGGATAAATTTCATACTATCTATTACAACCTAACTCTCTGATATTGGAGTTCTCAAATTGCTAGCCGGAACATTAATTTTGATTTAGTTGGCAATAATTAAAATATAGGGGGCAACATACCATTTATTATTGCATTTAAATTAAACAAATCGCAATTTTTAATAAGCCCTGAAAGAGGCAACAATTATTCATATTAAAACGTATAGTATTTGTGATAAGCTGTTTTATATATACTTATCAATATATTATTATACCAAACATATTGCCAACAAGAAGTGGGGCAAATTATTACAATATTTGTAAAAAGATATTTAAAAATCTGGTGTGATACAATGGTGGACAATACATTTAAGCCGGCCTGTCATTGGCTTGGCACTGTTTATGTTGGTGGCATTGTAAGTCTATGTCAAATTCGAGGTTAGCAGGTTAGGTTTTCCGCCAGTTTTAACACAGACCCAAAACCTAACCTGCTAACCTCGAATTTGACAGTAACCTTAAATTTTTTTTTGAATTTTTAAGCATTTGTCAAAAATTACAAATTCTACAGAAACCGTGAAACAATGTTTTGGCTCCGCTTAATTGTTTCGCCAATTACCAAATTATTTCAGGCCTAACCTGTATATTTTTATTTGAATTATAATCCCTTGCATTTCAAATTCTTAAATTTTCCAATTCAGCGAATTTTGTACCTGTATTGAGTTGCTATCGTTAGCACGGTGCACTTTTGACCCGCTCTATCTGTTATCGCTGGCCGTAGGAATGCAAACTTTCTTTTTGAAGCAAACGTTTCAGGCCTCGCACTTGTCTTCTAGCCCCGGCCGACGCGTTTCGCGCGGTCGAGGTTTGATTTTTAAATAAGTCAAAAGTACGTGCGCTCGACCAATTTTTACAAGCATTTTGTTTACAAGAGCTGATAATTTGATTCAGGTACAATGAGTTTTTCTTTCTGTTATCCTCGTATTAATTGCATATCTTTAGCTTTCACCTGGAATTCACAAATTGCACTTGGGATTGCGCCCATGTTGCATAAGGCTGATTCCTTGCTGTATGCGGGTTACCAGTTATAGCAGCTCCTGGCTAGCGTTTATACCCTAAACTTGTGGGCCTAAAAGGTCGGTTGGTTCGTTTTTTTTATTACAAAACCGATCGAGGATGGGTTATGTACCTACCAAGTCAATCTTGTGATGGTGATACCGGATACTAAATTTATTACGAACATGATAGTTCATTCCCTCAGCAAATTTAATTAAAGACAGCATTTAAAACTATTGAATTTTTATGTGTACTCTATACCTTTTTTTGCAAAAGGAGCACCCACGTTTTTTCTCTCATCAACCTAGAAAGAAAGGTTTTTATGAATGACAGCGATATGCATATTTCTAGATTTACTTTGCAATTTCAAGTAATTTAACGACCCTAAAAGGGGTTATTTGTGGTAATGCGTGTGGCCACCTTCAACTAGTTTTGGCTGCATAGTGTAGTAAAATTTTCAAAGATTTTATGAATTACATAAATTATATTTGGTGATTACCAGATTATTATGCGTTTAATAAACTCTAATTACTTCTAGTTGGTTTATTCTAATTGAAACCATTTGGTTTCTGGCTCCCATTTGTTTTTTTGTCTTTGAAGCTATTCACAGGCTTCTTCTTCTTCAGTCCTTTCATTCCATTAGGAATATAGGTCGTCTAAGACGTTTCTCTAACTCGTAAGTTCATAGCATAAGGTAGTCGGCCTTACGCTAAAAGGGTTCACTTACACTTTACACTATTTAAACTATTTAAACAATTTAAACTTAAACACTTCATTTATTCTATTGCTTTAATCTGGGGGGTTGAGTACCTTTTGTTCTTGCTGATTACATATATTTTGCACGAATTCTTTCCATCTATTTTTGTTTCTAGCTATTTCTTTCACATGGTTCCATGTTGTGTTCATTTCCTTACATTCCTTAAGTATATTTCTTCTCCAGGTTTGAGCTGGTCTTCCTCTTTTCCTTTTTCCCTTTATGTTATATTCGAGTGCTTGACGGGTTATGTCTGAGCATGGTTTCCTTAATGTGTGTCCAATCCATCTCCAACGTTGTTTTATTATAGTCACACTAACTGGTAATTGCTCCGTAATATTCCATAGTTCTTTATTTGTGATAGTGATTGGCCAGTGGATTTTCATAATATTTCTCAGACATTTATTGATGAGAATTTGTATTTTCTGTAGTTGTTTTTTATTTAATGCCCAGGTCTCACACCCGTATAAAAGTACCGTGATCACGTTTGTTCTGAGTATTCTCAATTTTGTATTCTTTGTTATTTCATTTGACTTCCAGATTTTACCAAGTATTCTAAAGGCGTTTTGTGCTTTATGTATCCTTGTTTTTATGTCCGACTTACATCCTCCTTGGTCCTCCAGTATACTGCCAAGATAGGTGAAATTCGCCACGTTTTGTATATTTTTTCCTCCTATTTTTATCTCTGTTGTGTCTTCTGTGCTTGTTCTTATTGTCTTTGTTTTGTTTGTGTTAATGTCCAGTCCCACGTTTCTTGCTGTTGTTTGTAATAGATTTACCTTGTCTTGTAGATGTTCTCTTTTCTCGGTAATTAAGCAGATGTCGTCTGCATATTCTAGATCTTCGAGTTTCGTGTTAAATCTCCATGCTAGTCCCTTTTTGATTATCTATTACTTTGCCCATTATCCAATCGATAATTATTAGAAACAATAAGGGCGACAGTATGCATCCTTGTCTCACGCCACTTTCAATTGCAAATTTTTTAGTTTTTTTTCCATTATGTATTATACACGCGTTATAATTTTCGTACATAAGTTGAATAAGTTTTATATATTTTGCTGGTATTCCATACATCTTAAGTATCTGCCACATTTTCTCTCTATTTATTTTGTCAAAGGCTTTTCTGAAATCAATGAAGCCTATATGTATTTGTTTCTGCCATTCATTACATTCATCTAAGATTATCCTTAGCGTGCTGATGTGGTCAATGCAAGATCTTCGTGGTCTAAAACCCGCTTGATTATTTCTGAGTTTACTTAAGGTTGCTTCTTTTAATCTTTCAAGTATTATCCTCGTTAATATCTTGCTTGTGGTATTTAATATTGTAATCGCTCGCCAATTATCGCATTCTGTGGTATTGCCTTTCTTAGGTATTTTGACAATTAGGCCCTCCTTCCATTCTTTTGGGATTTTTTCTTCTGTCTAGATTTTCCTTAGTAAGTTATGTAGCATTTTTACGATTGATTCAGATCCTGCCTTGATCAGTTCTCCTGGAATGTCGTCTAACCCCGCTGCTTTATCATTTTTCAGTTGTTTAATAGCCTGAAGGATTTCTTCCTCCTTTATTTCGTCCATATTTACATCAAGTTGGGGTTCTATTTCAATGCCTTCCTCATTGTCTTCTATATTACTGTTATCTCTATTAATGCTATATATTTCTTTAAAATATTCTACCCATCTATCTGATATTTCCTTTTGTGATGTTAGTATTTTTCCTTCTTTGTCTTTAATGTTATTGGTTGTTATATTTCTCTTCCCAGACATTTTCCGTGTTATCTTATGCAGCGTGTTTAGGTCGTTTCTGTCTGCTGCTTTTTCTGCTTCCCTTAGCAGGTCCTCCATTTGATTTCTTCGATCTTTTCTTGCGCTTTTTTTAATTTGCTTATCTTTTTCCCAGTATGCTTGTTCAAGTATTTTCTTCTGTTCGTCTGTTCTTGCATTTAATATTCTTTGTTCACAGGCTAGTACAGCTGATAAACAATCTACGATCCAAGGCCGCCGTAATTGAGCTAGTTCGGCCTACGCGGTAAGTGTCGGGAAATTCTTGTATTTGCCATGTAGTAAGCGCAGCAAGCAGGTTGATCTGCGGTCTTTTGCTATCACCGTTAATTATTTTAATTAACTAACCGCAGGTCAGCTTCCTTGTTGTGTCAACCGTACAAAATAGTTAAGTACCTAGTTGAAATTCAAAAAGTATTCAACTGGAAAATTACCTATCTCATATCAGTACACATTAGGGTGGTTCTAATTTTGCAACCTCGGAATTTTGTTAGTCGCACCCCCTACATTCATTCCAATGCCAAAAAAACTAACTCATAAAAATTTTTAGCCCAATCGAACAATATTAACACGTGCCACCGAGCGTTGGAAGTTTCCGAATTGCAGATTTTAATTGAATTCACTTGTTATCAATTAATATCTTACGAACGGAAGTGCTATCTAAATTTTGATAATAACATAAATAAAAGGAAATTTTACTTTCTACAATTGTAGTTAAATGCAATTTGTCCGCAAACCTACCAAATGTTAAAAAAATGCGTCAAGTCAAGTCGATTCTAGAATTAATAGATGTAGAAGATAAACAGTTTTTGCCTCTTCAAAGGCAAAAAGGGTAGTATGCTTGGTATTCATATCAGGTTACATCAACAAGAGAAGAGAACTGAATAACGACTGGAAAGAGAAGATGCAAGAAGAAAATGAACTTACGAAGAAATGGAAAATTTAAGTAAGTATATGTAATTGTTTACTTCACGTCACAAATGATATTGCGGAAAAAAGTATTAAACTGGTCGAAAAATATAATAGCTTAATTACCAAGAAAGAGGACCAAAAACAGTACTTGCTACAAGTTGTTAGTGATTATCGGCGTCAATATCCGGATTCCAGTCAAGTTTCCTTAGAAAAAAAAAGTAATTATTGTGATATGCATTTAATTATTTTACATGTAGGTAACTTGGTATATCTGTTTTATTCTTAAGTTTGTAAATATAATTCTTATTTATGTAACTTCAGTAATTATTTAATATTGTTCGTTTTATTTAATTTGTAAATAAATATATTTGCTTAATTATATTATATTTTTAGTTATTAATATAAAGAAGCAATTTTTCAAGAATTTTTACCTTTTTTTAATCCTTAACGCATATTTTTTAAATTTCAACAAGTTTACAAAAAAATTGCATATAACTAAATTAGTAGCAAATTAAATTTCCTTTTATTTATGTCATTATCAAAATTTCGATACGACTTAATGTTCGCGAGATATTAATTGATAATAAGTGAATTAAGTTAAAATCTGCAATTTGGAAACTTCCGGGGCTCGGTGGCACGTGTTAATATTATTCGATTGGGTTCAAATTTGTTTTTTCGGCATTAGAACGACTTTAGGGGTGCGACCAAAAAAATTAGAAAAAGTTTTTTCCACTAAGTATAACGTAGAACCACCCTAGTACACATTAAAGATGCAATAAAAATGTAACGTTCGAAAAATAGTTATTTCTGCAACAAGTGCTAAAAGTGGATTTTTATGCAAGAGACATGAAAATTATGAAACGAAGCCGGCTTGTAATAAGTATATTTAAATTTTTCCTAGGAATTATCTTCAAAAAACTAGAAAATCAACAACGAACGGAATGTAATTATATTTAGAGTCAACAACGTTAAATAAATATAAGCAACGCTAGCGAAATATAATACATCAGACAAGTACATATACGGTACTAATTGCTCCTAATAGATTTGTATCTTATTTGTACAATATAAACCTAATGACTGCAATACTGCATTATTTACTGAAACCTAAATACAGTCCTAATGAAATGGCAATGATAAAACAGGCACCTACAATAAAAAACACAAATCTTTGTTGGATGGAACGCATTATCATAGAATTCATAATTCGCGACGAGCGACTCATATCTTCATCTGCATCACGTAACTGCAACAAATTTTGTAAGAAATTATGGGCAATCTAGTCCTCGTAAACCAACATACCCGTGCGCGAGACCTTTGTATAGTTTCCCGCTGTTCGTTTAAATTTTGTAAAACGTGTGTGCCTATTTCCTGTGTTTCTAAAATTACTTTGTAGCCTTCTTCCAGTCTTTTGCCAGACCTTTCTATTCGCTCAGAATTGTCCAGCAATCTCTGTTTTTGGTCTTCGTTAATTCTAACATCCTCGAACTCCTCTTGCGATTCGTAATTGAAACCTCCCTGCTTTATCGATCGAGCCTTTATGTACTCCAGCGTCAATCTCTTGAGCTCGGCTCGGTAGCAATCCAGCTTGGTTCCGCACCTTTGTCTTTTTGACATTTCCACTTCACGCACTTCCAAGTCCATTTGTTCCAACTACGAACACAAAATGATTAAATTATTGTTCGGAAAGTGCGCCAGGGCAGCTACTTACTAATTCCTGAGCTTCTTTGACATTTTTTTCGATATTTGAGATGAGTTGGCGACGATCTTCTAAGCAAGCAAATGCGCCAAAACAAACGAATTTACAAGATTAGAGATTAATCACACGGCTATAGCAGGACCTTACTTGCTCCTGAAGTACTCAATAGACCAATTTGAGAAGTAATATCTGCAGTTAGAACTGAATATTGTTGTTCATAGTTCTCGAAAAGGGAAACCATTTTTGTCACCCATCACTACGTTGTTGTGCATTACGATCCTAGATGGCAGTGTGCGACAGCTAGCTGTCAAATAGCAGTTATCGGCTTCCTCTTCCGTTTTAAACCAACAGGTTAGTATTTTACGCAGGTTTTGTGCTCTGAGTTAAAATTTAGAATCATCCATGTTGTATAAGCAAGTGATGTGTTGAGATACACATAATTTAAAAGATTCATTCGTGTTGTGGATGATTGAAGTGATATTTTTTAAGTGGGTTAATTCCAAGTAATTTTGTAGGCAAAATGGTGCAACGCCTGGTTTTCCGAAGAAGACTTTCATATAATACAAATTCCAACAAGAGGCGAATGTAAGTATACAATATTAGTCTCTTAATATCCCCATCTGTTAATTGCTAGGGCATTCGCCACGCAGAATTGTTGAAAAATCGTCAAATCATTGATTTCTATATTTTGAGGTTATAATCCCAACATGTTTACATTCACTATTCTATCAATTTCGCTACAATTAATGATGAAAACTAGGCTAGAGTCCTGAGTATAAATGACGACACCATTTTCGTTCGTTTCTTTCTGAACATAGTTGGAAATATTGTATATTGTAAGAGTTGTGTGCGTGCACTTAACGGCCTCTTTCTCCTCAGCGTTCGCACTCCTGGAGGAAGGCTTGTCTACCAGTATCTCAAGAAACCCAAGAAGGTGCCGAGATGTGGACAGTGCAAAGATAAACTTAGGGGAATCGTTCCTGCCCGATCACACGAGAGATCCCGCATGTGCAGGCGCAAGAAGATGGTCAAGCGTGCATATGGAGGTGTCCTCTGCCACAAATGTGTTAAGGAAAAGATCGTCAGGGCATTCCTCATTGAAGAACAAAAAATTGTAGTTAAGGTTCTTAAGGCACAACAAACCACTACTAAGCCGGTGAAGAAATAAATGACATTAATAAATGTTTAAGTTATACCGATGTGTTTTTATTACTTTTTAGTAATTTTTTTATTGTTAAATAAAGTGAGACCAAGATAACTAAAACACTTTGGTGTTTTTCTCAGAGGTCTGTTTGATTGCATTCTAAAGACACGTCAAGGGTATGTGTGCAAAAGTTACGATTTAGTGCGTGTAAATTAATTATAGTATTGAATTCGCTCAAATTTAAATACTAATGTGACGAGTCGAGTATTTCTAAGATGATAAAGGTAAGTATTTTACGTAGCACATACAGAACGAAGGTTGAACCTAGTGAAAATAGGTGCGCTGCGGCATTACTCAATTCAAATAAGAGAGATCTTTTTTATATAACGTATGTGCCAATCTTAGGAAAGTCTACCTTTATCCTACTGTAATTACATCTCAAATTTGTAGTAATCCCGAGAGAAGTGTAGTTAATTGGGAACAAAATCTTGAAACTTTCTATGTATAATTAAAAACGTCGACCCACCTAAGATACAAAATTTATTAGGGATGTCGGCGGGTACCCGGGTTATAGTCGACCCGGGTCTACTTTCAGGACCCGGGTACCCGACTAGTAAATTATGTAATTTCCAAGAAGTCAGCCTTTTTCGGAGATGATAAAAATAATAGCAATAAGCGCTAGAAAAACATAACCATGCAGTAATAACAAGAATGGGATGGGGTGATCCCATACCACATAATCTTTTTTGTTTCATATAAGGAAGGCAATAAATTCGCTCCACGGAAATATTCAACCCGTCAATAGTACCATTAAATTGCGTCAGTAGGTATGTGATGAAGTAACATAAACATCCTGTGTGTGATGTTGATTGATGCTGCTACCAATTTCGGACAAAAAGTCACGTACTTGAATTTGGTAACACTTGGAAGTGTGAAAATGCTTACGAATAACAG
Source organism: Agriotes lineatus (assembly GCA_940337035.1). Taxonomy (NCBI): domain Eukaryota; kingdom Metazoa; phylum Arthropoda; class Insecta; order Coleoptera; family Elateridae; genus Agriotes; species Agriotes lineatus. The sequence goes on along the minus strand of CALNHX010007517.1, from coordinate 26,560 downwards.
ACGACTTGCAGTTTGAATTTGAATTGGCGAGTAGGTACTATTTCAATTTAGTTCAATTTAAAACTCGCGGCGTAAAAGAAAGCAATTTGTAGTTACTTCAGATGTTCAGATGTACACTAACATTTTTGTTATATATTTCGGGTACCCGGGTACTGCTTTCGGGTATCCGGGTTTGATCTTAGACCGGGTACGACATCCCTAACATTTATTGCAACCAACTAGAATAAACCATTTCTAGTTTTAACTCAGTATTGCGATTGGGAAGTGTTAAATATATTTATTAGAAAATTGTTCTTGTTTAATAATTACCTGTTTTTTAAATTTGCAATTTTGATATTGTACATATTTGAGTCGTTTTTTAGTTTTTAAGGAGAATAATTTTCTCAAAGAGACTGAATTTTCCTAACATTGGAATACGTTTGCAATGTTTCGAACTTTTCAACCGATGATAAACGTGTCAATTAATCCTTTAGACGCGGCTACCAAGTTCCCTAGTTTTGGCATGCTTTGCATGAAATGCAGGTGATGTTACCTAAACTGGCTAAACTTCAGCCAAGTTAGGAAGGTGAGCCATGTAAACAAACGCAAGTGGTCGGTAAATATCACGTGATAGAAAGGCGTTTCGTGGTTGGCCGTTTCGAAGAGAAAGTTGAACAACACTTATATGCGCCTTTACACTAGAAGTGGAATGAGCGTTGTTTTGTTGTGCGGTAATTTCTTTTACGACAATATGCAACGAACCTTTACGTAAAATGTGCACCGTGTGAAACTGGTTTAGGCACCACTGAGAACTGTCAGAATCTTTGATTACATGGCTCGCCTTCGTACCGTGGCTCAAGTATAGTGCGAAACAACTTTCTCCTACAGAAACAATAGATTTAATCATTCTTGAAAATAATTGCAGTCACAGGTCTAAAAATTCTTTCTACAGGGTGTTCACATATATTTTGACACAGAGAGTTAATTATTATTAGAGATTAAAAAAACTTCAAATATAAAAGTTGCAGGATTTTTATTTTAAAATGTATTTCTAAGCCAGAACTCGAGAGATTATGTTCAGACTGTACATCAAACCACTCCACTTGTTTTAAATGGAATTAAAATATTAGTTGAATAGGTAGTGCCAAAATGTCTTTTCAGTTGGTTTTAAAAAAAAAGTCAATAGGCTGTCGACATGACAGGACTAAACAATAGGAAGTGTTTTATAGTATTTAACATTACTAGCTTGGTAAGAGGGTTTTTACTGGCGAATAGAAGGATATGATTAGCAAGCCAGTCACCTTGAGCCAGTAAAACCTGTTACCTTGCGTGTATTGTTGAATATTTTATTTGATCCTCACTTGTAAATAACTAGAAATTTACCATTTATTCCAAATGTCAAACTGACAACCAACTAAATTCATCAATATGACACATACTATGGAAGACAACTCTGGCTTTGCACGCTATCATTTATCTATGATCACTTGAGAACTATCTTGATAAATACAGTGACTTGATAAACTGATGTTTACAAGTGAGGAACAAATAAACTCTTTTATTATTTTGTTCCTCACTTGTAAACATCAATTTATTGAGTCACAGTATTAATGAAGAAAGGTTATTTTAACAAGTTACTAACTTGTAAAATCTTTACAAGTTAACTGTCAGTTTTACAAGCGTGCTCATAGATAAATGATAGTGTGCAAAGCCAGAGTTGTCTTCCTTAGTATGTGTCATATTGATGAATTTGGTTGCTTGTCAGTTTTGACATTTTGAATAAATGGTAAATTTCTAGTTATTTACAAGTGAGGAACAAATAAAATATTCAACAATACACGCAAGGTAACAGGTCACCTTCTTGAGCCAGTAAAACCTATTACCTTGCGTGTATTGTTGAATATTTTATTTGATCCTCACTTGTAAATAACTAGAAATTTACCATTTATGTGTATGAACAGTGTATGAACATATATATACATCTCATGCACTGCAAATGGCACGGTAGATCATTTGGAGTCATTTTTTAGTTCATAAACTGCTTCATACAAATATAATTGCCAACTGCATTTTGGTAAATACAAATAAGAATTTACACCATACGCTTGATATTTAATTAATTTTACTAATAACTAGAACAAAATTATATAATTTTAAACAAAGATCAGTTTTTAAAAGTAAGGTGAACACGAAAATAACTTATCACTGCGATCATGGAAAAATATATAATTAGGTACTGTGAGAATCTTTGTTTTGTCTACAATATTTTGAAAAAAAGCTGTACATAAAGCAGCGTATAACAAACATTTCTTGCACATGTACCTAAACTTCTTCCTTTTTTTTTTCTGCTGGGAGCACAAGAAGCACCTCGTAGATGTGTGGTTGCTGGTATCGCTTCTAGAAAATGCCGTCCAATTAATCTTTACCGTTTTGATCGTTATTGGTGTCCTGGGGAATAAAAGGACTTTAGTCATGCATCTGATATAACTGCAGCTATTAGTTATTACTAGACATCGGATTTTAGGAAAAATACCTTTTCTTTAAAATGACAGGCAGAAATAAATTTCAAATGCCAAAGTGCAAATTACAAAAAAATAATAATTTTGAGCCCTATTTGTTATTTCCTAAATGCCCTATTTTTTGTATTTTAAGGAGAAATTTCTTTTTTAGCATTTAATTGCCTTTTTATCGTTTAGATGCCTATATTTTGGCCTAAAATGCTTTTAATTTTCTTGCGAGATTTGTCTGATTTAAATTTACCGTTGAGTCGATAACGTAACTAATCGAATTGATGCCACACCCAATGACCTGAGCCGGCGCGGGTGCATTAGTTTAGCATCTATTTGTTATAAAATTTGATACTACAATAATGCCGAAACAGGTGAAATCGTCGCTTTCCTCGAAAATCGAGGGTTGGATCAAAAGTCAAACCTATTTTGAAGCAGCTGGAGAATTCTTGTTTTGCACGGCTTGTATCGAGAGATAAAAAAAACTGATCCTCAGCGGGCTGTGGAAATTCAAACGTATGATGTTGGTGGCACTGTAAGTCTGTGTCAAGTTCGAGGTTAGCAGGTTAGGTTTTGCGTCAGTTTTGACACAGACTGACGGAAAACCTAACCTGCTAACCTCGAATTTGACATAGGCTTACACTACCACCAACATTATTCATAAGTTTGAATTTCCACAGCCCGGTGAGGATCAGTTTTTTTTAATCTCTCGATAGTAAAAAGGTATGTTGCATTGAGGTTAGGTATATATACATCAATGTTTGTCAATAATTTAGTTTTTTTAGATATCATGCACAAAAAAGTGTTATATACAACAACACGAAAATACAGCTTCACATGAAGAGAAAATGAAATAATACTTACGACAAAATTTGATAACAGATTCAGTAAATAATCATGAAAATGACAATCTTTACTTAGACATGTGCCAAGCCTTTGTTTTAGCTAACATACTGTTTTCAAAATTAAAGTGTCCACAACTTATAAACTTTTTAGCTCACTGCATATTCCAGATGAATTGACTTTGAGAAAAAGTTACTTACTTAAATGCTATCAAAAGGTAAATAATTATTGTTTAATTTTACACCTAGCAAGTTACATATTGCTAAATATATGGCAGCATTACAACAATATAATATTTTTATTTTATAGACAATCGAGACAATTCAAAATGATATTGGCAATAATGAGATATGGATTTGTGTTGATGAAACTGTAGTGGAGCCATAAATCGCAATAACTCGTTGTCAACAGTTAGCGTAAGAATTCCAAAGAAAGGAAGCTCGCCTATAAAATAAACAGTGCCAGTCCGCAATAAATATTTGTGAAATGCAAGCAGTTAGCTTAAGTACCATTAGAAAACTTTCTAGCAAACGGATGCACGCAGTTAAAAAAGGTGATTTGTGCGCGGAATTCAACGGAGAGAAATTATTCAACGTCCCTCGAACTAAAAGGGTTTCTTAAAATACACTTTTCTAAATCAGAAGCGAAAGTGAAGTCACAATACAAAACTGCAGCTGTAAAAATTTTGTGAATTTCAAGTGGTGTCATAAACTCATAAAACCTCCAACCGTTGCGTCCCAAGTGAAAGTGTTGTACCATTGTTGTGACTAGAATAGAAAATCCTTTTTGTATATTGTGTAAATTGTGTAACATGGGTATATAAACCAGAGCGATGGGGTTGAACGGGATCATTGCACATCAGGTCTTCGCCTGTTAAACCACTTTGGTTAAACAGACACGCAAAGAGTCAATTCCTCAATGCGTTTAAAATTAATCTCATACTTACTGAAGCATTCACTTTGGATGTTTCAGGAGCTAAGTGTCAGATCCACAAACGCTTACATGTATGCTGATTAACAAGACCTATTCGATCCACACTTGTAATAGTATAGTAGCAAATCCGCACATTTAATTTTATGTCTGTAATCCGTTGCGTTAAATAAAGAATATTAAAAGTGGTGTAGTTATTCGTGTGTGTAATTTCTAACGAACACCTTAACCACCCACTTTATTGGTGACCCCGGACTAAGAACATCGTAAAATAAACAAATCAGTCCTCAGTGTTATGTACCTCGAATTCATTTTAAATGGGTGATTCTCGACTACGAACTACGCGGAAACAGCATAAATTAGACGATTAAAAACTCGCGTTCGCGACCGGGTACTTAATCGGTAAATAGTGAAGTAAAATTAAGTGAAGTCCGCTACGACATTTCACGATGGCAACAGAAGGCAACATATCTGTCATTACCAACAACGAATCAACAACCAGTTCAATCGACAGAACTAACATAAAAGTAGCTCCGTTTTGGCCAACGAAACCTGCACTGTGGTTCGTACAACTAGAAGGACAGTTTGCTCTCAACAACATTACGCGAGATACCACCAAATATTATTACGTAAGTGCTAATCTAGACAATAAATATGCGCAAGAAGTCGAAGACATCCTCACCAACCCGCCACGTCAAGAGATGTACGAGACGCTCAAACAGGCTCTAATTAAGCGCCTATCCACTTCTCGCGAGCAGAAGATAAAACAACTTCTAGAGCACGAGGAAATAGGCGATCGCACACCGTCCGAATTTTTGAGGCATCTCACGAATTTAGCAGACGGCGAGGTACCAGAGAACTTCATACGTACATTATGGATCGGGCGACTTCCAGATAGCATACAGGCTATCCTGATGACGCAAGCAAGCAGCAATCTCCAAGCTGTGTCCACTTTGGCAGACAAAATTGCCGAAATCACCCCCAGGACGTTCCAGGTGGCATCCACTGTTTCTCGCGGCGACGACGAGAAAATCAATCAGCTGTGCAAGCAAGTTGCTGAATTATCCCAGCAAGTTGCACGGATGAGCCGGGAAAAACAGCCGCGAAGCAACAGCAAACAACGGTACCGTTCCAGGTCGCAATCTTCGTCGCGAATCTGTTGGTACCACCGCCGATTTAAAGACAATGCAACGAAATGCACTCAGCCTTGCCACTACCAAAAAATCGATCAGGGGAGTTCGTAAACGCGGCACATGACTCCTTGTCATAGAATCGCCGTCTTTTTCTAACGGACGTGTCAACTAAATGGCATTTCCTGATTGACACAGGGGCGGATTTGTGTGTATTGCCGAGAACATTTATAAAAGGACCGCGTGCGCGTACCGAGTACGAACTTAGCGCGGTAAACAACTCGGTAATTAGTACATATGGACATATAGTGTTAAACTTAGATTTTAAGCTGAGGCGAACATTTTCGTGGAAATTTGTCGTCGCAGACATCGACAAGCCGATAATTGGCGCAGACTTTCTCAGCCACTTCGGTTTACTTGTTGATATTAGAAACAAGCGCCTAATAGACAATGTAACCCAGCTGAAAGCAATCGGTGTAGTGCGGGAGTGTGTATCGCCACAAATAAAAACAATTTCCGGCGACTCGGCTTTCCATAAGCTTCTAGCGAAGTTCCCGGACATCGCGCGTCCGTCAGTTTTGCCTAAGAAAATAAAACACGCCACTACACATCGAATAATTACGTCAGCTGGACCTCCTGTCACGTGCAGGCCTAGAAGACTCCCACCGGATAGGTTACATGCAGCTAAGAAAGAGTTCCAGTTTATGCTCGATCAAGGAATAGCTCGCCCATCCAAAAGTAATTGGTCTGCAGCCCTTCATCTAGCGCCCAAGAAAGACAATGGATGTCGTCCTTGCGGAGATTATAGAGCGCTAAACGCGAGAACTCTGGCGGATTGTTATCCTGTGCCACACATCGAGGATTTCGCGCACAATCTTTTTGGTTGTAAGGTCTTCTCAACAATTGATCTGGTAAGAGCCTTCAACCAAATCCCAGTTCACAGCGACGATATTTGCAAAACAGCAATTACAACTACATTCGGAATGTATGAATTTCCATTTATGAGTTTTGGTTTGAAGAATGCTGCCCAGACGTTCCAGCGTTTTATAGATGAGGTTACCAGAGGACTCGACTTTTGCTAAGCATTTATTGACGACCTACTGGTAACTTCCACATCAGAGGAACAGCACCTGGAGCACCTCAGCCAACTCTTCAGCAGGATCAGCGAGTATGGAGTACTGATCAACTCGGCAAAATGCAACCTTGGCAAGCCCAGCGTCAACTTCCTCGGGTACTCCATTTCACAAGAAGGAATTAAACCCCCAGAAGACCGCATCGAGGCTATTAAGCAAGTGCCCAAGCCCAAGACAATTAAAGAGCTGCGCCGTTTCTTAGGAATGCTGAACTTCTACAGAAGGTTCCTTCCTAACGCAGCAGAAGTCTTGGCTCCGATGAATAAATACCTGCAAGGACCCAAGGTAAAGCCAAAAACGGAAATCCAATGGAACCCAGAGTCGGAAGAAGCTTTCTCACGCTCCAAAACAATCCTAGCAAACGCTACCCTCCTGGCACATCCAGCACCTGCAGTTCCAACATCAGTAATGGTTGATGCATCTGATGTCGCCATGGGAACTGTGCTACAACAGCATGTGGACGGAGCATGGCAGCCCTTAGCGTTTTTCTCCAAAAAGCTAAACGCTGCCCAGAAGAAATACAGCGCCTACGATCGGGCGCTACTGGCAGCTTATTCGGCTGTGAAGCGCTTCCGCTACTTTGTAGAAGGCCGAAAGTTTACGCTCTACACTGACCACAAGCCATTAATATACGCGTTTCAACAAAAGCCAGAACGCGCCTCGCCCAGACAATTCCGTCACCTAGACTTCATTGGACAGTTTACGACGGATATTCGCCATGTCGCTGGAAGCGACAACATTCCCGCAGACACTATATCACGTGTGTCTGTTTCAGATTGTACAGCAGCTTTTCCAGCCAGTCCAATCAGCTACAAAGAGCTGGAAAAGGCGCAAGAATCGGATGCCGAGCTGAAGACATTCCTACACCCTGAGGCCGTGCTAGACTTGAAGAAGGTCTACTTCCCGGATCAGGATGCGGATGTCTACTGCGAATCGACTACGGGGACACTACACCCTTTTGTCACAAAGCAGTTCCGACGCCCGGTGTTCGACGCTCTCCACAACCTCTCTCACCCCGGAATTCGAGCCACGACGCAGCTAGTCTCCTCCAGGTTTGTATGGCCTTCCATACGCAAGGACTGCAGCCTTTGGAGCAAGACGTGCATCCCATGTCAGCGCTCGAAAATCACCAGGCACGTAGCAGCACCAGTAAGAAACTTCTCCACGCCCTCCTCCAGGTTCGAGCACGTGCATCTCGACCTTGTTGGGCCACTTCCTTCATCGCTAGGCAATACGTACTGCCTGACATGCATCGATCGCTACTCCCGATGGCCTGAGGCCATACCAATCCCTGACATCACGGCTGAAACGGTGGCCAAAGCCTTCTTCAACGGCTGGATAGCTAGATTTGGGGTGCCTCTGCGGATCACAACGGACCGCGGCCGGCAGTTCACCTCCAATCTGTTCAAGGAATTAGCCAACCTTTTGGGATCGCAGCACATGCACACGACAGCATACCATCCGGCAGCTAACGGCATGATAGAACGATTTCACCGCCAGCTAAAAGCCGCAATCGAGTGCCACACAGACACCAGGTGGACAGAACACCTGCCAGCAGTTCTCCTGGGCATTCGCACAGCCATTAAGGAAGACCTCAACGCTACCTCAGCCGAGATGGTCTACGGAGAGACGATTCGACTACCAGGGGAATTTTTTACTGCTACGAAAGACGTACATGCAGCCGATTTCGTAAACCAGCTCAGAGAGCATTTCGACAAGGTACGCCCGACTGCAGCTCAGCATCATGGCCAGCGCAAAGCATTCATCTTCAAAGATCTCGCGACTTCCACACATGTGTTTGTGAGAAACGATGCCACGCGCAAGCCGCTGCAAGCTGCTTACAATGGCCCATTCCCGGTGATCTCCAGAGCAGCAAAAACCTTCAGCGTCGAAATCCGCGGCAAGCCAGTGACGATCACGATAAATAGGCTCAAACCCGCATATCTTGCAGCTGAGCCAGAGCAGGAACAAGCTGCAAGCAGCACCGCGGCGCACAAAGACGCCGATACAAACAAGCAGACGACAACCACCAGAAGTGGACGGCGAGTACATTTCCCGGATTACTTCCGGGCAGCATAATCTCGTGGCTTAACCACTGGTAAGGGGGTCATGTAGTGGAGCCATAAATCGCAATAACTCGTTGTCAACAGTTAGCGTAAGAATTCCAAAGAAAGGAAGCTCGCCTATAAAATAAACAGTGCCAGTCCGCAATAAATATTTGTGAAATGCAAGCAGTTAGCTTAAGTACCATTAGAAAACTTTCTAGCAAACGGATGCACGCAGTTAAAAAAGGTGATTTGTGCGCGGAATTCAACGGAGAGAAATTATTCAACGTCCCTCGAACTAAAAGGGTTTCTTAAAATACACTTTTCTAAATCAGAAGCGATAGTGAAGTCACAATACAAAACTGCAGCTGTAAAAATATAGTGAATTTCAAGTGGTGTTATAAACTCATAAAACCTCCAACCGTTGCGTCCCAAGTGAAAGTGTTGTACCATTGTTGTGACTAGAATAGAAAATCCTTTTTGTATATTGTGTAAATTGTGTAACATGGGTATATAAACCAGAGCGATGGGGTTGAACGGGATCATTGCACATCAGGTCTTCGCCTGTTAAACCACTTTGGTTAAACAGACACGCAAAGAGTCAATTCCTCAATGCGTTTAAAATTAATCTCATACTTACTGAAGCATTCACTTTGGATGTTTCAGGAGCTAAGTGTCAGATCCACAAACGCTCACATGTATGCTGATTAACAAGACCTATTCGATCCACACTTGTAATAGTATAGTAGCAAATCTGCACATTTAATTTTGTCTGTAATCCGTTGCGTTAAATAAAGAATATTAAAAGTGGTGTAGTTATTCGTGTGTGTAATTTCTAACGAACACCTTAACCACCCACTTTAAAACAACTGATTCTGTTGGCAGATATATAGCTAATATGATTGTCGAAAAGCTTTCTGATGAAAGCCCAGCAAAACCACATTTGCTGGCATGTACAGTTTTGCAAAAGCCAATCATGCCACTGTAGCCAGGTTTTGAATTTTAACTCAGTTTTGAGGGCGTTTTCGAAAAAATTATAAATAGAGAAGTTGTTCAGTTTAGCGAGTTCTATTACGGGTTAAAATATTTGCACTCATTTCCATAACACCCTGTATAAAGGCATATAAAAATATGAAATGGGTTAGTAAACAGTAGTTATGTAAAGTGCGTAACGTCTTAATCTATTAAAATATTCGATAAACTTGACATCAACTATTGCAAATACTGCAAAGCGATATTGTAACGTTTCGCTCCACTTTTAAATGCTAATTGGCATAATCGAATATTATGGCATTTAAAAGTTAGCAGTTTGCAACAATCATTTGCAACAATCGAAAATCCCAGGCCCCTCGAGCCGCCAGTTCATCGCTCTGCGCGACTGGAACGTAGGAGTGTTAACAGCGCATCCCTTCCAAGCGCTGCGATATCCAGCGGTGCGACTGCAACATATAAAATGGAGATTTTCCATAAATATTCCGAGAAACTATCTCGACCGTCCGACCGCTTCCCGCCGGCCGAGGCTGGCGGGGTCCCGCTTCTCGCCGGCCCGAGACCAGAAATATACCAGAATTCTCTAGAAAATTCAAATCCAGCTCTTTGAGCAACATCCCCGACCTGTTTCACTCAGTTGATAATTCTTTAAATTGAATCGAAGCTCCCCGGAATTCGGGCGCGTAAATAATAGCTAGCTCATCTTCACGAAGTCGTAGCACTTAGGTTAATTTCACATAACGTAAACCTGCGATCGGGCTACGCTACGTTGAAATTATCTAAGGTTCTGGAGCCGATTCGTTTCCAATAGCGTACGCCTGCCATCGGGGTACGCGATTTGAAACAATCCCATGTGAAATAATTCCGTTTGAAACAATTAAAAGTTACATATCGCTTCACAATAATAGCTAGCACATCGTCCCGAAGCCGCAGCACTTTAATTAATTTCAAACAGGCGTAAACCTGCGATCGGGCTACGCTACGTTGAAATTATCTAAAGTTCTATAGCCGAATCATTTCGAATAACGTATACTTGAGATCGGGCTACGTTATTTGAAATAAAATAGCTCAGTTCGATACTATGGAAATTGCCGCAGCGTTTCTAGTTTATTCGTTGGGAGTGACACACACCTGAGAGCGAGCAGTGTTATTTTCACATAATTTTATTAATTCAAAGCAAAACAAGCTTAAGGTCAGGTCGTATGATTGTAAATCATTTGAAGTCCCCGAAATTCCCCGTCGCCTCGCGACAGTTATGAGCCGGTGTCCGGAACTCGGCACCATAGTAGAGTTTAATATTTAATTGTCAATTTCCCCCAGGTCACAATCTACCTACCTTCAAACCCCGTGGTTATTTGACCTCGACACACGCGCAATCTAGCTGTTATCAATTAACCTTCAATCCCCTATTGGTACCACTAAATAACATTCTGCGGTCACACATGTGGTACTTAAGAGAGTCCTTTCAGTTGGTATTTGAAAACTCAGTGCTTTTTATTAAATAAAATCACTGATAACACCTTGCTTGCATTAATTTGAAAAACTGACATTTGTTTATATTCACAGTACTGCCAACCTCTGCAAACCAACCTAGAAGTTCCAGCTACTGTCAAACTGTTGAGAGCCGCGACTGCCCCTGCCAGTTGGGTGGTCTGACCATAACAGGAATCAAATTAAATCTTATTGTATATTTACGAAAGGGAATAATTTTTAAGTTGATTTATTTGTACACTTAAGCTTTGATATGTATATAGGCTTGAATAAATGTAATTTATGTTATCTCATGTTCTTTACATCAGTCAAGGTATAAGTAAACCGAACCTATACCCATACAGAAGCTACCATTCATAAGGGCAAAATTAAGTAACGTTTATGTTAAATAAATATACCAGGTAGCGTTGCAATATGAACATCAAACTATCGAAATACTGAATCAAGTAGCGGTAATAAAAGGCAGTATTCAACTAAACAAGTTGCAGTATGTGACACATTACAAATGCTACTACATAAAGTCAAACAGAACCATGAAAACCAACGGTAAATTAATTGTAATAACAGGTAAACAACTATAATGGTTTGACAAATGCAAAAAGGCACACAATAAAAGTTAAACGACTGCAGCGTTACGCCAACTGTCCGATACTTCTTCGAATCACTCTGTACACTTGCGGCAAATTGATGTTCCATGCTACTGCAATCAGCTGCTGTTCCCAGACACTGAAAAAAACACCAAACAGAGGGATGACTGCACCAACCAATTCTTTCATACGAGCGAAATGCCAAGTTCGCACGGAATGGCAGAACAACAAGCGACGGCCTCTCGGAACATGGCAAGTTGCTAACGAGTTTTCACAAAGAATCCGTCCAAGGGGCATAATATAGGGGGGTGCCGCCCCGACGGTAAACGAAAAATCAAAAGGCTTACAATAACGATTACAACAAAAACAAGGCGGGACACAAAACTTGCGTTGAAGCCACGGGAGTTCAAATCATAACTAAACTGCGGTACTCACGCATACTCAAAGAATGAACCGTTCGGCGATAATTGACACACACTGAACAAACGCATACCTCGCGTGGCCCCTTGGCCACGTGGGGCCGAAAAAAACTAGCTCACCACAACCTGTTGCTTCTTGCAACGCCGGGTCGATTCTCTCTGAAAAACCGCTCCAAGACGGCCGCATTGAAAAGTGGTGAGGGCAAAACCTCCGATTTGCTCTCTCAGACACACGGCAACTATCTCAATTCTGGCTCAGGACGAAAGCACTTCTTCAACAAATTCACGTCTGCGGCGGAGCGATAAATAAACACGTGCGCGGCTGGAGCGCTGACTGGAGCGATACCACAGATTAGTGCTCTAGAAAGCTACTAAATACCTGCATAAAACTCAAGACACTTATATACATGTGTGGTAGTAATTTAGGAAATAACGCTAATTAGCCGGACGTTCATGCAATCTCAAAATGTCCTTACAAGGTGGCAGGGCGACAGTAAACGTCAAGCGACGTCAACATAACCTACAAAAGTTGGTTAAAATGTTGTAATTTGACGATTTCTCAATTTAAAAAAAACCTAATGTGTCCCTCGGCACTGAAGTTCCTTTTTATCCCTCATGTGGTTTATTTGCCTTGGTGCTATGGGCCTCGGCAACTAAATCTACATTTGTGATAAAAAGTTAAACTTTAGGACCTTGGTATACAATAGTATATTATGATACTAGTGTATATTGTAAAGCACGTGCGACGAGTTTAAAAGAACGACGCAAAGTGGAGTGCTTTTAACGTCGCTAGTTCGTTGACACTTTTTTCCGTCACATTGTGTTAGATATTCTAGGTTATGTTGACATTCAAACTTACGGCAAAGCTTGTTTTAATATAGTATTAAAACACGCCACCAATGGCAACGTGCTAAAAATACCGAATTCGGGCGCTAATATTAAGAGTGCTACAAAAGTCACTTTTAACACTAGAAACTGTGCAAAAAGTTGTCATTTTGACTCGGTCGTAGAAAAACTACAATTTTTTTTAATCGACAGCAAAGAACATCGATATCGTCATTAAAATACGAGAAATCGGCAGTGAAATAATCCATTGTTTTATGATTTTTTGCAGTTGGCGGGATGACAGATGGGTGATAGAAAACGTCAACATAACCTACAAAAGTTCGTTAAAATTATTCATATTCGCGATTTTTCGAATTAATAAAAACATAACGTTACCCCCGCCACTGAAATTCCTTTCTGGGATAGACAGGTGGTTTATTCGCCTCTGTCCTACGGGCCTCTGCAACTGGGTTATCAATAAACAAAACGGGTGTATACCAAGCTCTGCTTTATTCGGCACATGATGTATTCAGAACGACCGATCTACCGATTGAAAGGATTACTTCTTTGAATTTATATTTAGGGAGCAGAGCAAAACTCCCGAAACGTTGTGTGATTTACACCCTAGACAGTGGAAAAGTCAGAAAAACATATCATATATTTTATAAGCGTTTTTATTATTATTATACTGTAAATAGGTGGGTACGGCAAGGGAGAAATGTTTTAAGATTGTATTCGGTAAGTTAATATGTTAACATTAGCAGTCACTAGTAAATAACGAGCAAACAGGCCTGTAGCTAAGGGGGTGTCAGGGGGTGCCTGGCACCTGGAAACATAATTTGAGCACACCCTGGAGAATTTCCAACATTAGGACCTTATTACAACATTTTATTCTTCGTAGTTTAGTATTACTTCCCTCGTATGATTTTTTAAGTGAATTAGTCAACTGAACTATGTCACAAATTCATTAAAACCCCTCACCACACAAATATTTAACAATTGCTAAATTTGTATTTTGACAGCCACGTTGTCATCATCGGTAGCTACGAAGAACTTTCATAGTAAAAAGGCAACGATGTACTCGTGTCCAAATCACAAATGGAAGTGGGCGATGTGCGCGCATTTTACATCTGTTTATACTATCTGACCCGGAACTATGAACAATCGTATTTATTCAAACCTCAATATTTGGTCTACTTTGAGAGCTTCTTATAGAAAAAATATTAATCGATGACGCTTAGTCTCAATTATCAAATAACTAACTAATGTGTAACAACTAATTATATGTTCTTCAACCAGTATATTATCTTCAATCTTATCCCGAAGAAGCTCTCAAAGTAGAATGAAATACAGGAAATTGTTCATAGTCCTGTTTTAACTAATTAATTAACCCCAAAACAACTTCTAAACTACGTACCTAACAAGTAGTCAATACTTTTTTCAGTTTATTGTTCTATTTTGCGCAATATTAACTTGTACTGAAATTCTCCAAGTTTCAAAACGGCGATCACCGTGGGACGGTAGTCCCAACCCAATCCCCATCAATAGGTAATCTGGTAGTGTTAGTTCTATATGTATAATAATACAATTAAAATATTTATGTTGTTTTTTGTTTTTTAATTTTTCTAATAAATATACAGTCAGGACCAAAAGTTATCCTCCCTTTTGATTTCGTCAGAGAGCGATAAACTACACCAGTTTTAGACGTTTTTAAGCCATTTGTAGTCAATGAAAAATTCAAAATAGCCGCTCGGCGCCATATTGAATATATTTTTTAAATGGAAAAGGGTAATGCTGCACCCAATTTGAAAGGTCTGGTTAAGTAGAGTATAGGTATAGGTATAGGTCTTGCACCTCCCGCCTGACAACAAGGAAGACCGCAGGGTATCACTGGCAACGATCAGTGATATGCGATCCTAGCGATTGCATCCTTCTCGTGGTGGCCCCGTTGAGACTGAACCCCGCGGATCTAGACTGGGAAGTCGATAAACATCCCCCAAGCCCAGCTGTCGTGTCGTGGCTAAGGGTCTGCACTTGGGATAACGATGCCGGCAAAGACGAACCTCTGGTCACGTCATTGCCGTTATACCATACATGGATATCTCTGCTGTAGGCATGTATTACGGGAGATATCTGTGCTGGGGGTCTTGGCTTCACCGCCCGGACCAAGAGGAGAAAACCTCAATAAAAATCCTAAATCTCACGGCGGGGGACCAGGCTCAAGAGATGCATGGCTGTCTAGAAGATCAGCCTTTCTGGTTCCAAAATCCCCTTTTCGAATGTGTTATGCGACCCGTGCAAAGCAGAGCACCAGCAGGTGTAGGCGCAGGGGCTTATAATATGCGTCATCAACGGAGCCTTCTGGATACCAGGCGCCCTCCAGAAGTATTTAGCCAAACCTCTTACAGTTGAATTAAATACTCACTTGTATGGATTTAACAACTGCTTTTTCACAGGGTGAAGACGACACACTGATGGAGTCATCACCGCTTCCGACCACTGATGCTCAGACTTCGGTGACCGAGATAGAAATGGAACAGTGTGCCTCTACTGCAGAGTTGACAGTCCAGACTTCCAGTCAAGGACAGTCTTCCGAGCAGGAAAAGGCCGCAACCGGAGCGGACATAGCCGATAAACTAGGCAAAGTGTCCCTCAAAAAGGTCCAACTTACAGCCAAGGAACGCAGAGAACGCGCCAAGCGAGCCTGCGAAGCCAAGGGCATTAAGTACGACCCAAACTTTAAAAGAAAGCAGAAGATGGAGAAGAAGAGGGCAGCAGACCCAGCTTCGAAATCTGAAAAACCTGCAACCAACCAGGGACAAAAGAGGCAACGCTCTGACGAAGCCACTCCCTCCCCGGCAAACGCCAAAAAGAGGCCGAGGCAGAAAGTAGACAAGCCGACCTCACCAAAGGCAGGCACCAGCAAGCTTGATTTTGCTGAGGCAGCCACTACGGTGAAGATGGCCATCTACCCTGCTGCATATCCAGACGTCAAACTGACAAAGGAACAAGGTGACCTAGTCAGAGACAGTCTGATAAATCTCATCTTCCAGATGGAAGAAGAAGAGAACACACCTCTCTTTACCAGCCACTATCTCGAAGCTGGTACATACGTGGTTGCGTGCAAGGACGAACTCACAAAACACTGGTTAAGTGAGCAAGTACCTAAGCTGCACCCGTGGACCAATGCCAAGCTGGAGGTAAAAGAGCGGGCAAAAGTTATTAACTCCGTCCGGGTAGTGTTCAACGTCCCCAAGTGGTACGACAAACAGAAACCCGAGGTTATTCTCCGTTTGATCGGAAAACAGAACAAACGGAAGGCAGATCTCCAAACCGATACCTGGAGAATACTCAACGTCACTCCACTAGAAGATGGCGGTAGAACGTTCGCAGCAATGATAGATGACAGGGCAAAACAAGCACTAACATCCATCAACTGTGTAGCGCACCTAGGCCTCAACAAGGTCACTTTCCTTATCCGCTCCAAGGATAGGAAAGAAGAACTTGAAAGTAGTGCAAATTAACCTCCACCACTGCAAAGCAGCCACTGCAAATCTAAGCAGAAAGCTGCTAGCAGATGACATCGATTTAGCACTGATCCAAGAGCCATGGATAGTTAAGGGACAAGTCCGTGGATTAGGGGGTGCTAAAGGTAAGCTTATTTATAATCATGCAAGTCCTAGAACATGCATACTTATAAGAAATAATCTAGACTGTTTACCACTAATGGAATTCTGTTCTAGAGACATAACCACAATTAAAATAAAATGGAATAACGATGAAGGTTGTGACCAAGCCATTATAAGCTCCGTCTACCTTCCATCCGATTCCAGGGACCCACCGCCTAGCGAGGAACTAGAGAACCTAGTATCATCTGCCTCCCAAGACGATCTAGACCTCATCCTAGGCTGCGACGCAAATTCGCACCACACCATTTGGGGCAGCACCAACTGCAACATAAGAGGTGAGTCACTTTTAGAATTTATCTTAACTAACAATCTAGTAGTAGTCAATAAAGGTAACACTCCAACCTTTTATAACACTAATAGACATGAAGTTATAGATATTACCATAACCACAATGAGAATTATTCAATCAGTGAATAAATGGCAAGTTTCAGACGAACCATCACTATCTGACCACAATTATATAACCTTTGAACTGTCTCAACGGGAAGTAAGCCAAAGAGTTTACTACAACCCAAGAAAGACAGACTGGGACCTATATAAACAAAAACTACAAGTGAAGATAGAACACCTAAAGTTCAGATCTTCCAATAAAGTAGTTTTAGACTCAAATGCTGACCGGTTAAAAGAGGCCATGATTGACTCCTTTCAGAGTAGCTGTCCTCTAATAGACCCAAGTCAGCAAAGAGCAAAAAAACACACAAATTGGTGGAATAAAGACCTAGAAAAGACCAGACAAGAAGTCAGACGTCTGTTTAACAGGTCTAAAGCCACAAATAACTGGGAGAACTATCACAAGGCTCTCACAGACTATGGCAAAAAGATCAAGGCAGCTAAGATAGCAGCCTGGAAAAAGTTCTGCCAGGAGGTGGAGACCACGCGATCCACAGCTAGACTCCACAAAATCATCTCAAAGCAAGCCATGAACCCAGTAGGCACTCTTAAAAAAGAAAGCGGAGAATACACTACAACGGAAGAGGAGACTTTATCTCTTTTGATAAAAACTCACCTACCCGGAGCAGTGGAACAACCCACTCTGGCTGAACCCAATCACACCCCTAGGAGGGAAGACTGGGAAACAGCTAAGAGAATAGTCAGCAAAGAAAGGATTAGATGGGCAACTAGCCTCTTCAGTCCTTTCAAATCTGCTGGAAACGACGGCATACAACCCGTAATGCTGCAGAAAGGGATAGATATACTGCTGAACCCACTCAAAGACATGTTCCAAGCAAGTCTTGCCTTGGGTTACATTCCCCAATCCTGGAGAGTGACTAAAGTAGTATTTATCCCTAAGCCTGGTAAGAGCAGCTATGCAGAAGCTAAATCTTACAGACCTATCAGCCTAACGTCATTCCTCCTTAAAACGTTGGAAAGATTAGTAGACAGATACTGGAGGGAGGAAGCCCTAACTTCACTCCCGATTCACAAATATCAACATGCTTACCAAACAGGGAAGTCATGTGAAACCGCCCTACACCAACTAGTGGGGAAAATTGAGAGAACCTTGGAGTACAAGGAGTACGCAGTCGGAGCATTTCTAGACATAGAAGGTGCCTTCGACAACACCTCCTACCACTCTATTGAAAGAGCAATGACAAACCATCAGATCGATAACACCACGATAAGATGGACTATGGCAATGCTCAACACCAGAGTTGTAAAAGTCAAGTTATTTGACAAGGAAAAGACAGTGCAGGCGACAAGGGGATGTCCACAGGGAGGAGTTCTTTCTCCACTCCTGTGGTGCCTCACAGTTGATGAACTGCTGATCCAACTCAATAACAAAGGCTACTACACTCAAGGATACGCTGATGACATTGTCATACTGATTCAAGGTAAATACCAAAGAACCGTAGACAATGTAATGAAATCAGCACTAAAGATAACCGAAGAGTGGTGTCTAGAGAATAATCTTAGAATTAATCCCAGTAAAGCCACTCTCGTCGCTTTCACTCGTAGAAAGAACATCACAAACAGAATGAACATAAAACTGTTTGAGACAAATGTCAACTGGGAGAACGAGGTTAAGTACTTAGGTCTAACCATCGATTCCAAACTAACTTGGAACTCCCACTTAGACAAAACAATCACCAGGTGCATACAAACATTAGTTATTGGAAAAAGAGCCATAGGTAGTACGTGGGGGCTCAAACCGGAACTGACCCTCTGGCTGTACAAAACCATGGTTCGACCAATAATTTCATATGGAATAATCGCCTGGTGGCCCAAAATAAAACAAGCAACTGCGATCCACAAAATCAGCAGAATACAATATCTAGCTAATCGGTGCATCACTGGAGCCTTTAAAGGCACCTCAGGACAAGCACTGAATGCTATTTTAAATCTGCCACCTCTGCACATCTTCTTGGAAGGTGAAGCCAGAATGGCAGCCTACAGATTACAAAGTACAGGTCACTGGATGACCACAGCTAATAATCTAGGACATGGCAAGATCATGTCACACATCAACAACCCAATATTAGAAATGGGTTCTGATCTTATAATCAAAGCCTATGACTTTGAAAAGAACTTTACTGTACACACAAGTTGGAATCCGGACCAACTACCAACTCCAACAAATAAGAACATCATTTTTTACACTGATGGATCTAAGTTTGAAGGGGGTACAGGTTCCGGTGTGTACAGTACCAATCCTAGAACCAATGAAAAAGTCAGTCTAGGAAAGTTTTGTAACATCTTTCAGGCTGAAGTACAAGCTATTAACGTATGCGCAAACATCAGCATAGAAAAGAAGCTGCTCAATCGAGACATACACATTCTCTCAGACAGTCAGGCAGCATTGAAAGCGTTAAACGCTTTCAGTACTTCATCGAGACTGGTCAAGGAATGCAAATCCAAACTTCAAACTTTAAGCCAGGGAAATACAGTAAAATTATGCTGGATCCCAGGTCACCAAGGTATTGAAGGAAACGAAAAGGCGAACAAGCTCGCAAAAGAAGCAGCCCGTAATGCAATGACCGGTCCAGAACCTGGTCTAAGCATTCAGAAAAACCAAGCCCGCTCAGCCATTAATGAATGGGTCAATACCGCACACCAATTAAGGTGGAGAAACTACAATCAAGCAACACACTGCAAAAGATTGCTAAAAACTTCGAATCCACATACCACCAAAACCCTGTTGAGACTGAACAGAACTCGAATCAAGCAAGTAGTCAGTCTACTAACAGGCACTGGAGCATTCAGAGAATTTATGCACAGGATCAATATCTATAGAGATGAACCTGTTTGCAGACTATGCCAAGAGGATGATGAAACAGCCTATCATATCCTCTTTGAATGCCCAGCATTAGAGCGTAAAAGACACCAACTCGATTGGAGCCTTAACTCTATTGACAACCACAAGCTAGTAGGGGACATTGCAAGTCTAGTAAAAGACACGGATGTCGGCTTGCTAACTTGAAAACTCCCGACAGTACAAAAAGCCCTAAGGGCTGACGTGCGCATGCCAGCAAAAGGCAGTCGTGTAATCTAATCTAATCTAATCTAATGTATCAAGTTCATAATCTAGGATTTTATTGGACAAGTCTGTTTTATGGCAGAGCGAGCGTAGCGTAGCAGTAAAAAGAACGAGTCCAATAAGGTCTGATTATGAACGAGCTGTATACAAAGCTTTACGTTCGACTGCACTGCAGAAGATTTCCTTTTATCTATAATAACATTTATATTAGGCACATTAGAAAATTCAAGTTGCTATTGAAACATTTTGATGGTGCTTCTTCTAGGTTAATTGCGTCATCAATATCAAAAATAACTACCTACTCGTATTACCGTAAAGTATTAAAGATGAAGTCCTTTTTATTATTTGTAAAGTTTTCAGTTAATATAATCACCTTTTCTGATTTGAGTAAAATGACATTTATTTTGATAATAAAAGTGTAAACGTAATGCTAATGCTTAAAAGACGAACTGTTGACTATCGTGATCTTGTATGATCAAAATTGATCTAAATCATGTACGATATAAATTTTGGTATGTGTAGAATAGGGAAAAGAAATGTCTGTGAAAGTTTTCATTTTATTTTACGTTTGTATTTATAAAAACAACTTCTTAAAAAAACGTTCCCGATGAAACTTATTTTTCATTCATACCTGCTGCTATAATAGTAAATGATATTGCTGGGCATGGTTTTAAGCAGGTTGACCTTGCCAAATTACATTTTTCGCCTTTGGCACTATTTCATGTTTGATCACTCACAAATGTATGGAATATCCTTTTTTGCTTTCACAAAAAGGTGGTAAACCTACTCAGTAAAATAACGATAGCGGGGACAAATAATACTAATTTTACTGTATCAATATGATGTAATGTATTTAAAACCAACAGGTATCTAGTATTCAAAAATAAGTTTAACATTTTTAATTCTAAACTTTTAAAAATAAACGGGTAAATGTTAAAATAAAAAAACAAATAAAATAAGAACAAAAAACAAGAATATAAAAAAATAATTTAAAAAATCGGTAAAGGGCTTCACACGGAACTACCCTCGCAAGTGGAAGTTATTTATTCGATAGAGAACATATTTTTTTTAAACTATCTAAATTGAGATTTATTTCTACAAATTCCTTTAATATATATTTACAAGCTTTTATATGGGCACCGAGTTGTTGTTTAAAACTTAAACTTAAAATAATTAAAAGTTGGGGAAATTGAAAAAGAAAACAATCTGAGTATATTTAAAGAATGGTAGAGAACAAAATAATTGTGTCTCCTTAAGAGAGACCTGTTGGCACTCCTCTGCAAAATAATATTTTCCTCTAACCAAAGGTTCTAGGATTAAAGAAGCAGACCAATTTACTTTTTTCGAGATGTTTATCATGTATCTACTTTGTTTAAAATAGGACTATTCTAATCTTAAGTGATGTGCAGAATCTGGAGATCTGAAGAGATCTTGGGAGGCATTTTTTCACGATTACAACACTTCCTTTAGTTGAAACGAGGAAAGTAAAAAAGTACATATTATTATGTAGCCAAGAGAACATATTATAAACACATGTTAACAGGTTAAAATATCAAAATAAAAACACAAATAAAATAATAAGAATGTAAAAAGCAATTCTAACTAATAAGTAGGTACATATTATTATGGGTAATAAATAATATTAAAGCTACTTATAGAAACTTAAAAATTTGCTTATCTATTACAACTCCTTAAAAGTTTAATTTATCAGTATTCATTTTAAATAACAAAAATTCTTACTTTCTAAATTGCAAATTCTGAAATTTATGTTTCAAATGAAATAGTCTGTGGGAGACTTCGTTATAGATATTTAAAAAATGATCGTTTACATTAAATGCAATGTCGACCGAATTCAGCGCATTTCTCATGATTCTAAATAGCATAATTTAAGATAACATCGTTATATTAAATTTTTTAAATTCCCGCTTGTCTGTTTTTTGTTCATTAACACGAAAGCAATTATATTTTTCCATTGTCATTTTGGCGTCATTTGGCAAGAATAACACAATTACTGAAACAAACTCTCAAAGTCAACTAGATCATATTGGAAATAACACTTCTAAAAATAATTTGTTAAATTAATTTAAGTAATATAGAAATATCTAAAGAAGTACAAAGTATTTTGGAACGAGAACCTAAGTATAGCATATACAAGTATACAACCCAAAAGAAAAAAAACCAACTAAAAGTATTATTACTAATATTGAAAATGGAACTTCTAACCTACTCGCAGATGAAAATAACCAGAATAAAATTAGGCATCCTTTATGTAATCTATTAATAAACCATAACAATAAAAATAATATCAACTTATTAACACCAACTTAACAAAAATCAAATAAAAACTTATTGCTTAAAATTAGAAAAAAGCGATTTGTTTTTAATAAACAAAGACATTTTTGTTTATAAAGCAGTTAAAACTGGAACAACTGTAAATAATACATAAACCAGATTATAATAAAAAACGCAAAATTTATTAATTAATATTGATATCCATCAAAGAAGTTAAGGGCCCAATAAATAATATTCAGACCTTAAATCACAATATGTTAAAAACTTAGCTTAACAATTATATAAATAAATTCTTACATAAATGCTTAACCAATAAAAATACTTCATTTTTGACCACATGAAAAGTTGAAAAGATACGACGGTCAATATTATCAATTACCACGGCAACGACTATAACAAATCATATGTTAGAATTAAATATTTAACCATTAAATTTAATTATCAGCTTCATAAAACAAGCAGCTTGCAAAGTAAGTTACGAAGATAAAGTTTTGGTAATGAATTATATGATAAAAATAAATAATTTGTTCTCAATTTATTTAAGGACTTATCTGTCCGAATTTATCTCGAGCCGTGATAAATTCTTATAAAATTCTCTAATAATATACTCTCAAGTGCGTTACTTTTACTAAGCGCCGCACTTTCTGATTATTATTAGCCAAAATTATTTCGAAATTATCCGGTCCTTGATACATTATAAGGGGTAATATTACTTACAAAACATTTATACCACACAATGAACGCGCTCCTAAAACGTGTGGTTACCAAAATTGCATAAAGTCAAAATTTCTAGACACCTATCAAAAATATTAATTCAAATTACTCAAAAAACCTAGTGTTAAAGACTAAACAAAAAATCGATCAAATTAAATTACCCCAAAATCACATATTTTTTTCTGTAATATACTGTCTTTATACACTAATATCACCATAGAATTAGCTATTGAAACTATTAAGCAATATTGGAAAAAATATAAAATTGATTAAAATACCTAAAAATGAATTTCTAAATGCAGTTCAAAATATATTATTTTCAAACTATTTTTCTTATAACGGAAACATAAATTCGGAGTAGCAATGGGGCAATCTCTATCTAGTACTATCTCTGACTGAAATAGAAAAAACAGAAACATAATCCTTAAAAAAATTAAATGAAAATTCACTCTAAAGATTTGTAGACGACATTATAATTGACACAAATAAATCAACTATAATAGTTATTTATGTATCTAGGCCGAAAAACTGGCTTTTTATGGACGATGCCTGAAATTGCTGGCTGAAGTACTTATAATAAAACTCACCCCAGACAAAAATTTACAATAGGGAATGAAAATATTCAAAATTCAATAAAGTTTCTAGATTTAACGCTTGTTAGAAATCAAAATGGCAATGTAGACAGGAAAAGAAATAAAAACTGACAGATATTAAAATTTTTATTCAATGACAACTTTAAAACATAAAAAGCTTAATAAATAATTTAGTTGTAGGTATCATCAAAAATCTTTCAGAAGGAAAACTTAGATACAGTTAAAATAATGTTACAAAAAAATAATTACCCTTTCAAATTTATTAGTACCAATACTAGCAATATAACAAGGAATGCATAAATTAAATATTGAAAATAAAATTAAATTCTTTAATTTACAACCTAATTGTTTAGGAACTGAATTCAACAATAATTAAATAAAGAAAATACCACCTATAATAAATTCACAATTTATTCTTAAACTATCTATAAAATAGCCTTTAAACATCATAACACTATTGGTCATACATTTTTCAGCAACTTAGAAGACAAAGCAGATATTTATAACGAAAATAATAATATATGTATCAAATAAATTGTAATAATTCCAGTACAAATTATATAGGTACGTCAAACTAAACAAAACGAGAATAAGAATTAATCAGCATAAAAACTCAATAAAAACAAAAATTGCAACTGCGAATAATCCTAATACTGCATTAGCAGATCATGCCATTAAACAAATTCATAATTTCAACTTCAACCCACTTATTACAGAAAGAAAATAACTTAAAAAAGATTAACTTATGAAATGGTGGAAATTAAAAAACTGACATTAAAAACTTCATATAATTTCATAAAAAATAAATATTGAGAGTTTAAACATTCTCTACTTACAATTTTGGCTACAACATGAAAAACTTGAGATATTGTGAGAATTCAGAAACGGAGTCTGCGCTTTCGTTGCCATTGCCCATGACAGCTTTAATGACAGCTGGAATAAATAAAGAATTATTATGTAAAATTTTCATCTATACAAAATGAAGAAACTACGTTATAATGTAATAAATATTGTATATAACCAAGTAGTAGTGGTGTGTATAATTCCATCACATCAATAACAATGTAAATAGTTTTCTATTAAATTTAGCCTACAAGTTATATCTTACTTGAGAAAATTTATTCAAAACACGATCCTAATATAAACATCTTCATATTTTCAGAATATGTAATAATTAAAAAATGTTAATACACTGAAGAAGACTCCTAATTGAAATATTTGTAATATTCAATATTGTTTCCTTTTATAAAATGGCTGCCTAGCAAACAAATAAAAAAGTAGCCATGGATAGAACAATAAAAACATTAGGGTATTAGACAGATAACTGGAAACAGAATCTTAGAACTAGTCGGGATATGTAGTTTAATGTATGTCGATGATATAGTGATAGTAGTTGATACAAATAACAAATTAGAGAAATTAGTAGACTTGTGGGTAGACGAAATAGAATAACTAGAAAATGGAGGTGTAAACTAAAACTAAGAGAGCAATCAAATGAAAACGGGTTCAAGAAAGAGTAAGGATATATGAATATTTGGGAAGCATAATGAACGAGGATAGAAAAATAGAAGTAAAATTAAGAAATAGAGCGAGGAAGGGAACGTTTTTTATACAGTGCTCAATTTCTAGAAATAGGGGTGCCGAAACTGCCAGGGGGTCTGGGGGGCACCCCCCGAGTCCGAGGGGGGGTTCCGGGGGTAGGCCCCCGGAAAAATTTTGAAAAATAAAGGTCTTAAAAATGACATTTTAGACGTTTTTAAGGTCTTAAAGTTGACTCGAAAAGTTGTAGAATCGTATTGGGTTTTTTAAAACTTTCTTAGTGCCGATTTTTTTTTCATAGAGAGAGGTCCCGGAACGCCGTTCCGCCTCAAATCGAGCCCTGTATTTATATGTGTTAATTCAGTGGCGGCTCGGGATAAGAAGTGAAGGAGCCATGGCTCTACCATAACAAACCAGTCATTCAAGATGATTTTTATTCTGAAAGAAACATTACTTTGTACATTTCCATAATTATTCTCATTTTAAAGCTTAAAGGAACCACGATTAATTTTTATTTCATGAATATGAACTTTTAATGGGAGCCATTACAGTGTAGTTTTAAACCTCAAGCAGCCTCAGTCTGACGTAACCACTGCGATAACGCGCTCGTATCGAGTTTCGGATTACAATGTTTGCCCGTACGCTGACTTCATCTAGTTCAGATGAAGGAAGGTCGCATTTTTTTTAGCCAAATTATATATTTAAACAAAAAATGAAATTGCCACTAACACAGTCACCTTGACGAATTTTAAAAATCATCAATACCTTTGTCATTTTTGACATTAGGATAAAAGGTCATAGGACACTTTTTGTTCAAAATTCAACTTCCTATCGATTTTGAATATTATATACTAAGTTACCCATTTGAAAAATTGAACTTCTTGATATAACTCGCGAATGCGATGTTGGATTTTGATTCCGTTTTCACCATCGTAATTGGCGAAAAAATACTACTCGTTTGCTAACTGACCTTGTAACTCCAATAATAACGAAGTTGGCAATAGTACCGACTTAACTATGAAAACCCTTGTATACCAAATAATTAAATCTCGGAAAATCTATCGGAAAATGCATTTTTACGTTTAGTGGTTCAATGAGCCGCATGCGTATTATGCACTAAACAGATCCGTATTAGGAAAAAAGTAAACAAATAAAAATTGAAATTAATTATATATTTATATACAATAACGTTACATTACCTACTGCTCTATATGCAGCGAGAACTGCGCAGTTTAGAAAATGTAGAACAGCAAAATAACAGCTATAGAAGCGAAACATTTAAGGAAATTAACCGATAAGACAAAATGAGATAGAATACGGAATGAGAGAATAAATAGATAGCAAACCAGGAATCAATACTGAAGAAAATAGAAAAGAGG